>MAIP01000043.1:0-174872 GCA_001736125.1 Pseudozyma tsukubaensis | reverse complement strand
GCACTAAGTTGACAGAGGTCCCCGGTTCGATTCCGGGTTGGCCCCTTCCTTTTTTCTTCCCCTTTTTTGCCGATATTTTTCGCCGAATCAATTTTTTTTTTCTTTGTAAACTGCAATCGCATTTTACCTCTGCTTCTGTTGCGACCTACCTGTTTCCTATCTTCGGCCAGTCGAGGACATGGATAAGACGAGCCTCTTCAATGATATATACCTGGACGGCTGATGTTTAGCGACCACGTCGTCATTCGAAAGACGTCTACTGCGACGGATCGAACAGCAAGATGTTGCGAGGCAAGGAAGCGGAAATCGACCCTTTATCGGTGAGATCGGTGATCTTACCGAAAATCACAGAAGCACTTCCTGTCACAACGCGCTCTCTACGCGAACATGCGAGACGAACATTCGAGGAATGTCAACTTCTGCAGCCTCCTCGTCTGGATTCGCCTCAAACTGTTTAAGCCCCACACTTTTGCGAAAGCTACAACTCGACGATTGTGACATGTGTCGAGCTTCAGGCCGCCTCGTATGTCCGTTCCTGCACGATCGACTCGATGCTTGCCGCCAAGCTTCATGCGTCCATGACCACCTTGAATACTGACAGCCAAGATCGCTTGATCGATCAACATCGCGTGGTGCGAAGCAAAGCCGGTCTAATGGCTGTGACCAGACTCGATTGATGGACCCACAGACAAGCAAGCTGAGATGAGGGTCTCGAGCCGCCGCTACTGGCAGTGTATGCGACGTTCCGAACGTCGCTTCCGGCGACCAGAAGAGTATCTACTTCCTCGCTAGAACAGCTTTGACGAACATGGACTTCTGATCTGAATCGACTGCGAAGAGCTTTCCCGTCTGGCAAGCTCTCGTTCCTAAACAAGATGATCATGCAAGCGAATGTGGGGAGTATGCTAAGCGTTCTAGCTACATCGAGCTCGATGCAAGAAGAAACATCTGTCATTGAAGTTGCTGGCTTGCAGATGCCGTGCGTCCACAAACAAGCCACATCCGTCGGCCTTGTCGCTGATCTTGGCCTGCCTATCGCCCCCCCCGCCCTCCGCCGGCCACCATGCCCTCGAGAACCTCATCTAAACATCCCGTGCTGCTAGGTATGGGCCACTTTCCCAACGTGGAACCGCCCACTGTACAAGGTAAGGGGACTGCGAGATACAATAAAAGGAGATGGCTGTTTCATGGCAATGTTTTCTTCACTTTCTCCTTCCCCTCCTCTCGCTCCTGTGTTCTGCTCCTCTTCCCCCCGCTCTCCCCCCTATACCGACTACAAGACCATCTCACCAACAGTATCGTCACCGACTTCACCATCTGTTGCCGTCCAACATCATCTAACCACACCACAACTTCTGCTGTGACACCGACCAATCTTTCAAAAAGCGGAAATGAAGAGCACACTACTGGCAAGCTCAGCGACGGTCATGGTGGCCCTCCTGGCCACCACTGGTACTTCTGCCGCTCCCATGGAGAAGCGACTGTAAGCATCTGAACCCGCATTCCCCGCCATGCTCACCACATGCACTGTAACTGACTGCTTGCGTTTCATACCCGGCTGTCTCTTTGCTTCGCAAATAATCAGAATGATGGCCCTCTCCATCCAGGCCACGCCAACGCTACCTTCTCTCGACCTCGGTGGCATTATCCCAACACCTACGATCCCACCCATCGTAGGCCAGATGGAGAGCATTATCACATCCGTCATCGACGGCGTCACCAGCCTCATCCCTACGCTCATCCCCGTACCAACAGCTACCCTCGACTCGGCCCTTTCCGAGGCCACCGGTGGTCTTGCCGTTGTAGCAAACGTCGGTGGAGCACAGATCGGCGGAGCAGCTGCTCTTCCTACTCCCGCCCCTGAAGTTGGCGAAGTGCTCGGCAAGCTCGCTGAGAACGCGCTCAACGCTTTCCCTTCGATGCTGCTGAAGAACTACGCCGAGATACAAAGCATGGCCAGCTCGATCATTGCCAATGCCGCCACAGCTACAGCTACACCCGTCACCTACCTCGCTACTGTCGCTGGAGGCAAAGAAATCACGCAGACTTACATCCCCGCCGTACCTACATTTGCAACAACGGGCGTCATCAACCCACTCTCCATCGTGATGAATGCCTTGCCGAACCCAACAGGGGTCATGCAGGATGTCACATCGGTGATTGGAGGCGTAACGTCAGTGTTGAAACTACCTGCCTTGCCGGCGCCAACGAACTTGATCCCATTGCTCGGACAAGTTTCGTTGCCAGATATCGACCTGCCTGGACTGTTGGGTAACAAGCAAGATGCATGCATCAAGGACGGCAATGGCAACGAAATCGGCATTTGCAATGGTACTCCAGTGATCAACGACAGTGAGACGGTAAGCTTGCTGTAAAGGAGGACTGCTGCGGAGATTAGGATGAAGATGACGATAAAGTTCGTTGACCATAGCGCAAAGTTCGCTCAGGTCCGAACAGGATACCAACCACTACTACACAACGCACACACACACTCTTCCAAATGGCAATGCGTCGCATGAGCACCACCAAACTTTGAATCAAGGCCCCTTCGAAGACTTTGCTTCTGAATCCACACTCTTTTCATGTACTATTTGCTACGGATAATTGCTATGACCATCATCAGTCCTTCGCTGGTCTACGTTAGCGTCATAAGACAACAGAAGTCAAAGGAGTTCAGCTGCTTGCTCATGTGTGATAAGCTCGAGGTGTCCAGAGGCTATCGAGACGATGTGCGTGCCGCATTGCTCCATAAGTGAACTTGTTAGTATCGCCGACCAACAGCGCCGTCACGTCAGACAACAGTAAAGCTCTGTTTGATCGTCGTCAACAACACCTTCAATGAAGAGCGGCATCTTGGCTGTCTCCTGTCATTGAAACATCACATCAAGAAGGTCAGGAAAAGTAAGCGGTGAGCTAGGCTGCACTCTTTGCGTCGGTAACGAATCGGACGCTTCGGCCGGTGGGATTTGAGCCGAGCACCGGTCAGCGCGAGTCTGACCTTCTTTGGCTCTTCAAAACTCGGCTCTTACCCCGCATTGTTTTTCTTCGCTTCACAGCTTTGGTTTTTGCGAGGTCAGGAATTGACCGTTGTTGTGCCCATGTGCCCTCGCTGTACTCGCGAGTTAGGGGTTTTTTTTTTTTTCGCTTTTCGCTCGACTTTTGGGTTCGGGTTTGCTGCGACCCCGCAATTTCCGCCAGTTTAATTTGGCCGTTCGCTCTCTGCTCCTCCCTCTGCCATACTCCTGTCCTCTTGGTTTCCGTAGGAAGAGCTTACTAGCACAAAGCACGGAGCTCGTAATGGCGCGCAGAAGTGCGCATCTAAGCGTTGCGCACACAGAAGGGACGAATCCGCGCGCTCAGTATCTGCTTGCTATGACGGCCTTTTGGACTCCACCGCTCTTACAAGCGACCGGTTTGCCGGCAAGTTGGAGGTGTCTTTGCCGCTCCGACACGGCTACGTATCTGCGCGCTGCTTTGCCGTGTCCTTCTGTGATCTGGTTATGCATCTTTCCCGTGCCATCTTTCTGCCTCTCCCTGGCGTCGTGTCTGTGAGCTGGTGCGCAGTAGGATTTCCGTTGGATCGTATTCCGTTGAGCACACCTGTTCCCCGCACTTGCTGAGCAGCCTTGTCCGCCGGTCCTCGTCAGTCCGTTTGCTCAAAGTTGGTGTCGTGATCTCGAAGTTGCCAGCCTTTCCTGACTTCCTTCTTCTCTTTCTTCTCGTCACCGTCTTCAACCTCAGACTTCGACCACACTTCTCGTAAACGGAACGGCTTGCAATAGAAAGTTAGCTCCGATAACGTGCCCCATCTCCTTTCCCTCTCCCGCCCTGGAACAGCTCACACACCGAACAGTCGATAGTACATCAAGATGGGTATGAACGCCGGCTCCGCATCACCTCGGGTAGCCAAAAGGACCATCACCTCGGACTTCACTGGTGACCCGGCCGCGGACAGTCTTGTCCCAATGGAAAAGGTCGATGCCCTTCTCACTGCCAAGGGTAGCATGCTCGAGACCGAAGTCAAATTCATCAATGGCAGGATCACCACTGTTTGGAAGATGCTGCCCGACTCAGTTCGTGATATCTGGTTTTTCGCTGCTACTGTAAGTACACAGACGTTCCCGCTTACCAATGCTGGTAGGGACAAAGACTGACCTTGACCCTCTCATTCATGCTCTCACGCTATGCTGCCACTTGACAGACATACGCCTCGAACACCTTTGTCGTTGCCGAAGGCGAATCTTACACCTACGCCGATGTCCACAAGCGTGTGCTTCTCACTGCTACTTGGCTCTCGCGCCAATTCTCCGTTCAGAAGGGGGACCGTGTCGCCATCGTCGGTCGTAACCACGTCGAATTCATCATTGCCTTTTTTGCAGTTCACACGCTCGGAGCCGTCCCTGCACTCGTAAATGCCTTCCTGCCCGGTCAAAACATCTACGACTGCATCCGAGACGTTGGCTGTAAAGTCGCCCTCTTCGACGTCGAGCGCTTTGGTCGTTTGCGTAACGGCGAGACCAACTTTGTCGAAAAGCTGTTTGGTCAGGCGGATCCGGATTGCGTCGATGACTTTGACTGCACACCTGGCGCGCACAGTGGGTTGAGCGGTGTAGCTGTGTTTGCTCGTTCCTCTGCGGGTATTGTACCAGAGAGCAAGCGCGAATGGGCACAGGGTAAAGCGGGAAGCAAAGTGTTTGATACCGAAGAACTCGATCGCAAGTACGCTTCTGCCGCTCAAGCAGCTGATGCCATCCCCAAGATCCAGATTTTGCCCGAGGACATAGGCTCGGTGCTCTACACTTCGGGTACCACGGGTAAGCCCAAGGGTGTCGCCGCGACGCAGCGTCAGTTCCTCTCTGCTGGTCCCAATTCGGGCTACACCACCGCTCGTGCCTACGTACGACGTGGGCTGGCTCCTCCCGTACCCCAAGCCGACGATCCTCAAAGTTCGATGATCATCCTCATCCCGCTCTTCCACTCTACGGGTATTCAGTCCGGTCTCGTACCCAACGTGACGCGCGGTAACAAGGTGTGCTTGATGCCCAAGTACGACCTCGATAACGCAGCTAAGCTTATCCAGGAGCACAAGATCCAGATTGTGCTCGGTATCGGCTTCATGGTGCGTGAGCTTATGCTCAGCAAACATGACATGCCTTCCGTCGAAGCCGTCTCGCACGGTGGTTCTTCCAGTGCCAAAGAGCTCCCCGCGGAATCGCGTGTCAAGAAGTCCTCGATGCTCGTTGGTCAAGGCTATGGCAGCACGGAAGTCAATGGCGCCGCAACCGGTCTCGCGGCGGACGACTACCTCCTTCGCCCCACTTCGGCCGGTCGAGCCGCTCCCACGATCGACGTTCGCATCATCGACCCTGACACATTGACTCAAGTCCCCAACGGCTCTGTCGGCGAGATCTGGGTCCGCGGTCCCAGCACAGCCCTCGGCTACTGGGGCAAGAAGAAAGCCACCCAAGAAGCATTCACCAAGGACGGCTACTTCCGTACCGGCGATCTCGGACGTAAAGAAGACGACGGATTCATCTACGTCATGGATCGTTCCAAACATATCATCATTCGTGGCGGTGAAAACATCAGCGGAACTGAAGTTGAGACAGCCATCTACTCGGAAAGCCGCATCATTGATTGTGCGGCCGTTCCCATCCCCGATGAACGCTTCGGAGAGACGGTCGGTGTAGTCTGCGTACCTAGGGCAGAGTTCCAGAAGGAGAACAGACCAACGGAAGAGGACGTCCTGGCGGTAGCGAGGAAGTTGTTGCCCAAACATGAAGTGCCTGACTTCATTTGGATCAGGGACGAACCGCTGGAGAGGAATGCAAATGGTAAGGTGGATAAGGCGATCGTGAAGGAGGCTGTCAAGCAGAGGATCGCTGAGTTGAAGGTCAATAATATGAAGGTCAAGCTTTGAAAGGTTTGACACAAGGAAGGAAGCAAATAGAATCAACAAGGAAGAAGCACGGAACCCATCTCTCATTGTAATTCGCACTCATGTAAACAGATAGCAATCGGAAGAAGTCTCGCCGCTGACAGATGAACGATCGAGGTGTATGAGCGCTATGACAGGCCCTTGAGCATGAGGAACGTGATCAAGAGAGATGACAACGAAGCAAAGTGCAATCTGATCACACGCAATCAAGCGATAGAGGTGAACGCGAGACTAAGTTTGATTCGGTACAAGTACAAGGATGGGAGAAGAGAGGAAACGTTTTGACTGCGGCGTATGATGGTGATGTGCCTGGTGTCGGGCGTACATAGTAACGCTTCGTCGATGCATGCGTATGCAACGTCAGCGCACACTTAGAGCATCATATTATCCCGCCCGTCCCCCTCCCCATCCTCCTCCTCATCACTCATCACATTCGCCGCTTCGACCGTCTTACCCGTCATTGCCTGCACCAACGTCTTTGTCCTATCGCGTACAGCCAACTCCATCTCGTTGTGCAATACAGCAGCTGCATCGATGGCCAGTGTGAAAATCTGTTCGAACCGTTCTACGTGTAACCTCGTTTCGAGCGATGCAAGTGTTACCTGTTTCGTTCGTGGGAGAACAGCGACGGTGAGGTGAGGAAGGTCCATTTCTTCTGCGTTGGAAAGGTCGAGCATGGCGGATGTAGAGTGGATACCGCAGGATACGGAGGCGACAAAGTCTTGCATGGCAATACCTGCGTCGAGGAGCGCCAAGGTCGAGGCGTTGATCGCTGCTGGCAGCACACCTAGAGGGATCGAGAACAATCGGAAAAGGTCATAGTAGAAGAGAAGGAAGTCAGCAAAGCGTCGTTGGATCATGATCTTCGCGTGCTCTTCTTTAAGTCTTCTCACCTCCATCCTGTTGATGCACCTGAACGAAAATATCGATCTGCGACCTTGGATACAAATGCGTATGAATTACCGGCTCGAATGTCGACTTGATCGAACTCGCGAACTCCAACAATCTCCTATCACCTCTATTCCTCCTTCTCCTCTCCATCGATCCCCATGGTGCCAATGACACTTCGACGTTGACCGACGCTCGATCATGAAGAGCGTTGCCTCCTGTCCTCGCTTCTCTTGGACCAAACACGGTTGCGGAAACGATGGTAAGACCTTGTGTGATTTGTGCGGATCCGTCGGCTGCAGAATCTTTTGAGCCACCAAGCTGGATGGCGATGGAACGAAGTTCGTATTGCTTGCGACCGTCTACACGGAATCCTCCTGCGTTGAGGAGCTCCACTCGTGATGACTGCATCAAGATCGTCAAAGAGAAGGGGAGGGAAAAGGTCAGCACGAGCTCATTTGTTAGTGCCGCTGCAAGTTGTTTCTAGTGGCAAAGCTGGACCTCTGGCCAGACTGAGATCCTACTTACCATCTCTGCTTGCTTCTCGATGCAGTATGATGCTGGACTTCGTTTATAAGGATGGTTTGATCAGAAGGAAGACACAAAAGTGCACATGTGGGGTCTCTCAAGGTGGAGGAAGTTCGCACTTTTTGCTCTTCCAGCTTCCGAAAACTTTTTGATCGGGCCCCGATCCAATTCCACAACATTCACGCGCGTCACGGTAAATGAGGCAGGTGTTGCTCTCTCTTGAAACACCAACACTCGCAGACTTGCCTTGCTTCCTTGGCAGCCTCCTATCCATGCCTTCACTCGATCTATAGGCCGCAGACTGCGCTGCATTCGAACAATGTCGCTAGCTCAGACCTGGCAGCAAGCACTCCAAAGCCTTGCTGCTGCTGGCCGTGAGTCTCACTTTACAGGGTCAGCGGTTGCACAGCTGCCATCTTCCGAAGCTTACTCTATCCTCACCCATTACCTCGAGCCGTCTACACCGGAGCAATGTCGCTTCTTCGACGCAGCATCAAAGCGCTTCGTCCTCGATGCAGAGAGCAGAGATGCTCTCACGACACTCCTCGGCGGTGATGCTTCCGTATCTTCCAGCTCGAAGGTCGATCTTTCGGCACCCAGTCCCATTCTTGTTGCGCTCTCCAACCACTATCTCGACCAATGTTCACAAGCATTCAAAGCTACAGCTGTGGAATTCGGGTTAAGTACTATTGACGAAGAGCGTCAAACTCTATTCGGGCTAGGAGACGATCTACCTGGAACGCTTTCAAACCTGGCAGCTTGGTTCCAGGCCTGGCTCTCCCCCTACGAAGCTGGCTCAATCTTCTATGGCATACCCCATCATCCAGAGTACCTACTGCAACTCCTTCAAGCACGTCTACGCCCTTACTTCAACCGTGACGCTGCTCAATCGCTGCGCTACCACCTCGAGCAGCTCGTCACGGATGACTCTTTCTCAGACCTGCAAACGACGTTTGCCGCCCACCTCAACATTACAGGCCTTTCGAACTCGGCTTTGACCATGCTCGCTCGCGCAATACACTCCGAGATCTCCCGTAAAGTCCGTGCCGTCGTCGATGCAGTGGATTTACATCCACAAGATCAAGTTTTACCCCTCGAATCAGCCGCTCGACCCTTTCTGCAACGTTGGCTCGATGATGAAGTGAAGCCTCGTTATGCCGCTATTCGCAGCCTTTGCATCCCCCAATCGCACGACGAAGAGATGGTCGAAGACGAGCTTGCTGAACAGTCAGAATGGCAGCATCGTATGGACTATGAGCTGGACAATGCGCTGTGTCTCACTCGTGCAGGGCAGCTATTCGACCTCGTGGCAATGTATCCTGATTCAGCAGACGCTCTCAACGACCTGAGGCTGAGCCTTCAAACCGCAGATCAGAGGTTGAGCGTTGCCAAGACGCTCTCGAGCTCGTTGCAGATGCGACTGTTGCATCCTGGCGCTCATACACGCGATATCATCCAGATGTATGTGCACCTCGTGCGAGCGCTACGAGAAATGGATCCCACCGGTGTGGTCCTTTCTCGAGTCGTGTCGCCTTTGAGAAGGTATCTGCGTGGAAGGAAGGATACGGTGTTAGTCATTGTCGCTTCAATGCTGGGGGACGATCCTGACTTTACTTTGCTCAAGGATGAGCTGGAGCGCGCAGACCAAGAAGAGCAGGAGCAGGAAGAGCAAGAAGGAATCAACAAACGCAAGAAAAGGCCGAGACGATCCTTGCAAGCAGCAGGAGCGCCAACCAACACTAAATCCAGTGCAAAGCGCAACAGTAAGCGTCGTCCAGCCAACACTCGTCGTGGAGCCTCTCACAACGCATATGCGTCGGACAGCGACGCCTCCTCCGATGAAGACTGGGACGATCCTGACTGGGTCCCCAAGCCTGTCGAAGCCGGAAGCGGGTACCGCATGTCCACCTCCAAGGACATCATTTCGATGCTGACGAGCATCTTTGACGATCGCTCAGGCTTCATTTCCGCACTCGAGAAAAGCATGGCAGACCAACTTGTTCAGGTGAAAGCGTACAAAGCGATGAAAGAGTACCGCAACAACATGATCCTCAAAAAGCGATTTGGGGAGAAGAACATGGGCAAATGCGATGTCATGTTGGGCGACGTTACCGAGTCGAGACGTATCGATAGCGAGGTGCATCAAAGAAGGAAATGCAAAAAGGCGGGCGAGGCGGCGGCAGTGTCGGCGGTGGAAGGAATGGTTTCGAGGCTGCACCCTTTGATCGTTTCACGTCAGTTCTGGCCTGAACTTACGACTAAGCCCAACGCTGCCCCCCTTGGCGCTGGTGCAGTAGCGAGCGGAGGCGCTGCTGCGGGGGCTGCTGCTTCTGGCGGCGTAGCAGACTTCACCCTCCCCCCGCTCTTCCGCCACGCACAGGAAGAATACGGTAAGACCTACTCTTCCGCCAAATCCATGCGGAAGCTTCACTGGCTCAACCACCTCGGAACGGTCGAACTCGATGTCGAGCTCGATTCTGGCGAGACCATCTCGGTCGAATGCACCTTGATCCAAGCATCGACACTGGAAGTCATATCGAGGTGCAAAGGTCGAACTACAGCCGCAGCAGCAGCGGTGGCGGCGGCCACTGTCAGGGTCGAAAGTGCAGGAAATGCAGGAGCGAACTTGGTAACGCTAACGGACGTAATGGAGGAACTCAACTTGCAAAGGGAGAAAGACGGAAGAGATGCATTGGAATTCTGGGTGCAAGCAGGGCTGTTGAAGCCCGTAGCGGGTTTGGCGGATGCTTTTATCGTGCAGACCAAGTTGCCGGAGCACGCTGCTGGTGCTGCTGCGGCGGAAGACGGGGATGAGGAGCAACTTTAGGACTTGGAAATTGAAAGCATTTGATTAGACAAGTTAGTGTTCAATCCCATGTACCCATCATCTGAAGTTGAGTCCCAAATGCTGCACAAAGCTAAGCACAAACGTGAGTTATGATCGCGAAAATGATTGGTATTGCTACAAGACACAGTGAACCGTACTTTTGCGTGGCCTTGGTCTGCTGGCCGCCCGCAAAGCTAAAGCTAGGCCTCTAATCCTTCTTGAGTTCTCTCCTGATGACCATAACAGCACCCTCCTGTTGCTCGTCTTCACCACCGACAGCCTCTGCAACGCTGAAGGGTACATCCGATGGAATCGCTGTCAGATCCACAGCTGCTGCGCCCTCGGTCGCCTGTGCCGCCTCAGCACCTCCCGCTGTTGCAGCCTTTGGCGTTCGCACAACAAAGACTTCCAATCCGTCACCGACCTCGATATGACGCTCTGTAGCAGATGTGAACGAGTCTACAACGATCTTGAGTACTTCCGGCAGAGTCATCTGACCTGGGGTGGGGACTTTGTGTTCGGCGGTCGAAATTTGGTTCCTGAACATGATCTGGTTATCAAAGAAAGGCTGGATCAAGCTCTGTGCAGCACCCGCAGCACGGCAGAATTCCCTCTCGTACGAGCCCACTGGATCGAACGAGTACACTGCTCCCTTCCCCTCTTCATCCAGACCACCCAAAATGTTGTAGACGTAGTAAGGGAAGAATCGCTTTCCATACAAAATGGTCGACAACATCCTAGCGATCGAATGCAACGGCATCGACCTCCCATGCGCGTGCCTGTACATCTCGAGTCGCTGCCTAACGAGTGAAACGAGCGCTTCGGCATCCGCAGCAAAACCGTTCGTGGCGAGCGTAGCTTTATCGTTGAGACGGAACACTTTGGGCTTGTAACGCGTTTGAATGTTGTATCCTGTGCTCTGACGTGTGTCGGATGCAATGACGCAGAAGTCGGTACCGCAGACAGCGGCGATGGAGCCTCCGTTGGAATCGTAAGGGGAGAATTGGTGGCCGACCATGTGGTCTTTAGGTGCCGCGGTGTGCGTTGGTCCGCGCGAGGAGCCGGGGAACGTGCCGAAGAGCGACATGATGGAAAGCGGCGCCGTGAGAGACGAGTATCAATGAGAAGTAGCGGGTCACCGATGAGGCCTGAGCAATTCAAGTGATGAAGAGTGGTGATGAAAAATGCTGGTTCGTCGTGATGGTTGAAGCAAAGCCGAAGAGTGTTGAGATGGAGGTGTCACTTTGAGGTTGAGAAAGCCGCGTCAGTGAGGTCCAAGCGGCTTGCCTTCTAAAGCGCAGCTGTCGTCAGCTCCACACAGCTAACGCAACGCAACGCAACGCAGCACTTGCTCAATTTCCTCAGCTCACGTGCTGAAGCCAACCACCGCACAGACCGATCAACCGAATGCAAAATTCGTCTAATGTTACATTTCAACATTAATGACAAGATATCCGGTTAAAAAAAAAGGTGATATGCGTCTTTCTCTACGGTGAGCTCCGTTGCTCAAAAGCGACAATGGCCTCAATGATGTGCTTCATCAACTCTAGATACTGGAGTACTTTGTCAGTGTCCCAGACCACTGCGTCGTGACCCAGCTCCAAATTGAGCTGACCACGGAAAGTGAACGAAGTGCCGAAAGCTTCGCCTGCTCGGGTACGAACACCTACCATCACACCCTCTCCCACCTCTAACTTTCCTCCATCGCCGTCCTTTGCTGCACCAAAAGGCAGAACGAGACTGGAATGGATAGCTTGATCAAGCAGACCAATCATACTGAAGTTGAGCGACGATCCAGGACCTTGCATGTTCTTCTTGGTCAATCCTGGTTTGCGCTCGTCCTCACCCGTGACACCTTGATCCCCTCCTTTCTTCACTTCCTCATTGTCCTTGAGCACCTGGAAGACGTCCTTGACGCCGTTCTTCCTGAACTTTGTCTCTCGTTCAAGTTGCGTCAGGAAGCCATCGGCGTGCATGAAGCGAGGCTCAGCAAAGATGGCGTTGAACTGCTTCTGCACTTGTCTCGCCGTCTGCCACAATTGCGCTGCTTGGAACGAAGTCAACTCCGTTGCGCCATCCATGGGCAACGACGAAAGCGAGAACAGGTGCGCAGGAGGTAGCGCAACGCCATTGAATCCAAGCTTGACCGCAAAACTCGAAGGTGGCAGGAGCGGGTCTTGCGTTTCAGCTGGCCGCAAGACATCGGCAGGCGCCAAAGAGTCGAGAAAACGACGCACTGAGAAGGGGAATCCGATGATCGTCTTTGTTGGTTCCACTTCGCGGCTTCCAAGTGGTATGCTTGCATTCTCGAGCGTGTTGAGAGCGCAAGCAGCGACAGCGTAGAGAAGTGATCCGACTCGAACGCCTTTGCGTTTGGCAAGTTTTGTCAAAGCAGTGGTGTGTTCAGTGGATAGTCGCACCACGGACCATCTCGTTTGTGCTCCCCACCAGGGTTCTTTGACGCTCCTGTCTGAGCGGGTGGCCTTGAAGTCGGAAAGGACCACTTCTTCGGCGTTGGCTGAGCGAATCTGGCAAATGATTCGACGGATTGTCCAGAACCATCGTAGCCTTGCGAGGCGGGAGGGGGTCATCGAGGACTGGACCGCGTTTTCTCTTGAAGCTGTCGGGAGCATTTCGGGATAAATGGCCTCTATTGAAGGAGGAAGTAGCGGCGCAAAGTGATCGTGATTCATGGCATCATTATCGTGAGCTGCTGGTTCTGACTGTTTGGGATCAAGGAGTCCGCTTAGAAGCGCTTGCTGCATGTTCGCGTTCACGGTAGAGTACCGAGCTACTCTAGCACCGGGTACCTGCGATCTCGTCTCGTCCTCTTGCACTAGCTCAGGCAGCTCTGTTGGCAGCTGTGGCGATGCAAGGATTCGCACAAGCTCGCCTGCGAGGTCTGCAACGCTGAGACCGTCCGAGATACAGTGGGCCGTGCAAAAGATCAAGTCGAAATTCAGATGACTGTCCTTGCTTGTGGATGCCAACGGAGGCAGCAGGATCAGTCTTGCTAGCCCGAAAGGTACGTGCTGCTGGAGGAAGCGTCGTTTGTCATTCCAGACGTATCTACTGAGCCAAGCAACGACTGCGTCGTCACGAGATGATTGGGATCCCGAGGACCGATTGTCCGAGCTCGAGTCAAGGTCGGCATTCCACGTGTCAGGCGCCAACACTACCCTCTTCGAAGCGCCTTCGAGCAGTGCAGAGGTCGACTCGGGTACGTTGAAAAGAAAGTGAGGCTCGAACGAGCTCGAAGCATCTTCGGCCGCTTCGCCAGCGTTTCGTCTAGCTGCTGCTTCTTGAGGGTCCAAAGATGTACCGTCCGATGTCAATGTCTCAACGTAAGCGCTCAGCAGAGGGTGGCGGCGGCAGAGAAGAGCCCATACGAGAGGCAGACGACGTACTACCTGCTCGTAAGATTCAGCAGGACAGCTGAGAGGCAGCCGAAAGTAGATATCGGTCCTTCCTTCGTGAAGTGTGCCCATGGTATTGAAGAAGGACTCGACGAGACCCATTCTGCGCACGTAGCGCCGCGGGTCCTGGGAGCATCGCTTCCATCCGAAAGGCGAGGCCTTTGTGCGATCGACATCGAAGAGCGTTCTATTGAACCTCGATTCCGAAGGTTTTGGTACAGCCAGCATGGTGCAAAGCCGACTTGAGCTGGTTCGCGATGTTGCTTGATTGGGATCTTTTTGGTATCTTGATTCCTATCTGGTCCTTATAAAGGCATGCCGAAGCTTGATCGTGTCGTGGTCAGCATGGTTGATGGCATGAGTCACAGAAACAGGTTCCCAGGTCGATGCTCAGGCTTTCGGCTATCGAACCTTGAACAATAGACAACCGCCACAAAGTGTATGAGTCTCGACAATGACCGTCATAACCGAGTTCTACGTTATCGGTGAAATCTTTTTGTTTGACAACGTTCAAGACGGCAACCAAATTGGCCGCGGAATTCGTGGGCAAAGCTTGTGCTCGTGTTCAGGGTCTTTTGGACACTTCAAAGAGTCAGCTGCTGCGAGTCATGAGCAAACCGCGCATCGATGAAAGGAGCAAACACAGTTCCCGATATGGCGATCTGGGCGATTTGAGCTCTCTAGCAATTTCCCCCACACACAGCCGCACACTGAGCTGCAGATTGGATGCGCCTCTCGCATTTCGCCTGTTTCCAATATTAACGCCTGCCGCCCCTTTAAGCAGACTTGACCCTGCATCGATCGATCTGTCTTTTGACTCGCTCGCCGCCTGCTGCCTGATCTTGCATCCTTATCCGGAATAGACTCACTCTGCTGCACCCTGCTCCACTAAGTGAAACGCAAGTCAGACGATACCGACGTCCAGCTCGACACTCATTGGGCCGACTCGCTTCTTGCCACCTACTACCTCAAGACCTCTTCAAGCACATACAGCGGGCTCTTGCATCAGCTCGCGCTAGACACAGTTTCCTCAACTGTGATCCTTCTTTTCCCTCCAGAGTTGGCGTCAGCCGGTGAACTGATAGCTGCTTCCGCTCCATATCCATCATGACCGCAGCAGAGACATCAAAGACAAGCTCGACGTCAGCAGCAGGGAACAGCACAGAGAGAGCATCCAACGACACTCTCCCACCGCCCACACTTGAGAGGCGCATCTCATCCTCGCAGCAGCAGCCATTGCGCCATGGCAGAAAACCCATCTATCCCGATAGCGATGCCGAGGCTGAAGGTCTGGATGCGGATGTAGATGACGAGGAGCTCGAGACAGGTCTGCCACCTGGTCAAGGCGAATATGAACGCAGCTCGCTGCTTGGCGGCTCTACTCGTAGCGGCGGCGCAGGTGCTGCCATCGGCCCACTCGATCGTGCTTGGCTCAAGATCTCCAAGCTTTGGGGCGGCGACAAGGCTTACTCAGCCCGACTCGTGCGTCGTCGCAAACAGCGTAGGGCTGCAGCGGTCTCCACTTCTCGCAGGAACTCAAGATCCATCCACACTTCGTCAGAAGCATCATTCGCCGCTTGGAGACACGAGCATCCTTACATCATGCGCACTCTCTACACCATTGCTGCGCTGCTTCTCGCCATGCTCATTCTCACTGGCATCGCTGCGTCTCACCTCTATGCGGCAACGCTCAAATCGCCATCGCCCGAGGCGCAGTCTCGCATTCTTGACGAGTCTCTCTTGCTCAATGGTCCGGACCGTCTGCAGTTGCTCAACATTTCGGATGAAGGCATCCTTGTCCGCGTGGATGCTCGTCTCGGTCTCGACCCTGACCATGCGCTTGATCTGTGGCTCGGAGAACGTGGCAAGCAGGGCTGGTGGAAGAACAAGGAGCGCAAGCTGGTCGAATGGGCTATGGGCAAAGTCGCAGGTGTTCAAGTCGATGTGGGTGAGGTCCGCCTTTCAGAGATTGGTGCCGCGTGGGACCAGCAAGTGCTGCCGCCTGCTGTTCTTGCTACTCAATCCGAGAATCCTTTGGATATGCTGGCTTTCCACCTCGATCCTTTGATCCTTCCTCTGCCTGCCCTGAATCGCAAGGTCAGTGACGGCGACGATGACAACAAGGACTCTCTTCGCCCGCCCATCCTCGGCAACCACAGCACTCCTGCAGCACAGCACAACATGAGCCCGCTCAACCTCACTGTGCTTCTCAAGCCAGTAGTCCCAGCTCCTTACATCATGGACTATGCTCAACACGCTATCAAGAAAGGATTTGCTCAGCTCGACGTCAAGATCGCTGGTCTGCGCGTGCGCGGTCTCGCCAAGTCCGAGATTCATGGCATCAACCACGGCCGCAAAGCAGGCTTCTTTGACGTTCCGCGTCGCATCAACATTGCTCAGCACTACATTCGCAGCCCAGTGCGAGAGAAGGTGCCAAAATTGTCCGACGATACAGACCCAGACAAGCTGATCAAGCTTGATGGCTATGAGTTCTTCGAGATCGGTAAGGACGATGTGGACGGCGGAGACGGCAAAGGAGACGATGATGGAGACAACGTCGATGTTGTGTCGTCTTTGATGATGCGTGCGCTTGGTATCAAGGCTATGGCGCAGGCGACGAACCCGCTCGGCAAAGTGCTGCAAGGCAATGTCCGATACAGCCTTCCCTTCGGCATCTACTTGCCTGTTGATGGCATCTCGCCTCCGAAGAAGCCTAAGCATCCTGAGCATGGCAAAGCTGTCACACAAGGTAGGTCCGAAGATGAACCCGACGCATCCGTCTTGATGGCCGCTGTGGCCACGGAACCGTTCCAGTTGACGGGGCAAAAGGTGATTGATCTCGAGCTGCTTGGACGAGTCGTACCGCCACCGCAGGATGAAGCCGCACAGCTCGGAACGGCATCTTCGGGCGAGCAGATCTCGTTCAACACTCCTGCCAATGGTTTCGGTGCCAGCTATGCATCCCCTGGCGCTGCAGAGTCGCCTCAGCAGGCCGCACTCAGCAACTTCCTAAGCCGCTTCCTTCGTGGACAAGCCAACACTGTCTACGTTCGCGGTGGCTCGCCTTTCCGCCCTCCCAACGGCTCCGCCAACAAGACGGACACCGCTGTTCCCGCTTCTAACGACACTACCGAAGTGATGCCTGGCGACGGGTCAGACCTTCCCGACTGGATGGAATCTGCTCTGCGTCTCGTCGATCTCCCCATCTCCTTCCCTGGATCCAAAGTGACTGAGCTTATTCAAAATGTCACGATCAACGACCTCAAGATTACGCCCCACCCCTTTGAGCAAGACAAGCTGCTCTGCAGTGGTACTGTCGTTGGCGCCATGAACTTGCCTGATCAGCTCAGCGGTGTCGATATCAAGATCACGCATATGTGGCCTGACATCTTGGTATTCGACGGAAAGCCACCTAGTATGCGTAAAGGTCACGACGAAGCTGCATCTACTAGTCGATTCAATCTGGTCGGTGGCGCGATTGACAGCCTCAAACGATTCGCTTTCCTCGACAGCCCCGATGCCGAGCAAGACAACGAGGCAGCTCCAGTAGCTGCTGGAGATGGCCCGAAGAAGCCAGAACCGGAACCCGCGCCGCCTCTTCCCGATCCGTTGCCCGAAAAAGCCTTTGGCCGCGTCAGACCCCACGACTTCGCCCCCGCCGAAACGGTCCTCGATCCTACCGATCCCTTGGGCGAACGCAAGCTGCTGCGTGCCGAACTCAAAGATGTTCCCTTCAGCGTCCTCCCCGGTCGTGGTCCTCTTTTCAGGTCGTTCACTTGGAAGCTCGTCACTGGCCAAGGCGCGTTAGTGGGTATTGAGGGGACTAGTAAGGCTAAGATCTGGAACTCGGGGTTGGGATCTTTGCAGTTGAGTAATCTGCCTGTCAAGGGGGCTTTCATGATGGGGAAGCGTGATTAAGCAATCTCAATCAAGCGGTGCTCGTGTTGGGAATCCATAGCATTCCCTGTAACAGTGTGATTCTCTCATGCTCTTTCATTGCAAGTTATGTACAAGGACCAGTGACAGCGATGTTTGTGAACGTACGTGATGTGACCTGAAGGTTGAAGGCTGCTGCTTGAATAGCAATAAGAACAGCGCAGGTTCTAGAGGTGAGGGAACCGGCCGATACTCATTGATGCCCTTTACGCCGACATGAGCTCTTTCAGTATCAGAATCAAGATGTGAGTCTGGAAGCGAAGCCGAATGCCTCGCAGAATGATCTCGGCGAGTTCGAGACGACAAACATCCTCGTCAACCTTGTCTTTGATCTGCTTGAAGTCTTCCCGCCACCATCTCTTGTCCAGATGCCAGTTCTAGATGCGAAGGCACCGTTCAGCATCTTCCTCGTTGTAAAACTTGATCCTCTGATCAACTGTTCTTCTGCCTGACTCGGTTTTTAGGCCAGAAGCATAAGTGACGTATTCATAAACGATTTCGTCCTCCTCCTTGGCCCTCCTGCGGTCAGCCTTTCTCTTTGCGACCCTGACGGTGAGATCACTTCGGCGTGAAGCTCTCACACCTCTGAAAGCCTCGTTATCCTCTCCTTCATCACCAGGTCTGAAAGTCATGCCTAGATATTAGGCGACAATCTTCTTTGGGATATCTCCAACCCAAATGACGAAAGGACAATCGCCTTTGGGCGGTGGCTGGAGGGGGCCAACCCAAGGAGACTCGCCAGAAGTAGTGAAGCTAGCTGCCAACGCTGGATGCGAAAGCAGCTTCGAGGGATCTTCCAGAGCTGGCTTAAGGGACGCAGCTGGGCAGGAAGAGGTCGAGGGGGGCAAGCGAGGAGGGGCAATAACCTCGACAGCGATGGAGGCGGAAGTATCGGCCGCAATAGCTGGCAGCGGCAAAGCAGCTTGAGGGGGATGAGAAGGGGACGGCGATGACTTAACAACGATAGGCTCCGTTGCAGTACCCGTCTTAGGTCGTTTGACCTGTCGAGGAGACGAGACGGTGGGGACGAGGAAGCGATCCAACGTCACGGCGTTGGGATCGACCTTGGTGCCTTTGACTCCTTGCGTTTCTGAGCAGAGGAAGTCTTGGCTACGGTGGTGGCGGTGCTGACGGCGATGGGAGCATTAGCGCCGATGGGAGCAGTAACCTTCCTGGCTGCAAATAGGTTGCGAGCCGGTCCAACCGAGCTTGCAGCGACATCCTGTTTGGGCTCAGGAGACGCTTTTCGAATTGTTTTGACAACTGTAACACAGTGCAGGGTCTCTCTGAGCAATCAGAGCAATAGTGAACTGTATTACATCTTCCAAGACTGAAGAGGGTGCAGCGTACTGCACCCTGTGACCGTGACTTTGCGGGGCAAGAAGGCTCAAAAACAGGCTGTCTAATGCATCAATGTTCGTCTTGACCTGTACAAAGTCTAAATTAGTTTCTGCAAGTGATCTCAGGAACGGATGAGGAGCCCCACACACCAAAAACAAGACGCTTGCGAGCAGGAGACACAGCCAGAGACAACATGACGGGGCGTTGATTGAACTGTGTGTCTGATCGACAGCCAGCGTAGAGTGACAGTTGTAGAAAATATTGTGATTCGAAATGCGGGGAGTCTCTCCTTTGCGGATTTGTTTGAGCTGCATTCGGCTCCTCCTCGAGCAAATGAGGAATTTAACGTGAAAGGCTGTGCGGAGTTCCAAATATGGGCCACACTCACAACGGTGGTTATTGCTTACGGAACCTTTGAGAATAAAGTGGTGCTGCAGCCGGTCAAAGATCTTGTTTTGTAAGATTGTGGGGTTGGAGTCCAATCCTGTTCGAGAACAAGTCGGTGAAACAAAGCTTTCTTTCCATCCTGCTTTTGATGCCGTTTCTGGCCGATGTCGGAGCCAATAACGGCAAATGATCGTCAACAGCACGATATCGTACCATCACAAAAGTGGAAGGATGCGGAGCAATCCCGCAGCTCTGAGACGAGTTTGCAGAAAGAGGCAGGCATTCCCATGAGGATTTGTCCATCTGTGGTCTGGGCGTCAAGGCGGAGAGTACATACAATCAATCGCAGCTACCTAAGCGAGGTTCACTTCGCTGCAAACAACTGCAATACCATCGATCCTTCTTTTCTTTGAAGTTTTGCCTACCACTCTGCCAACAATGACGCCTTCTAAGCGCTCAGAGTTGTCGTCGATCAAAGATTGAGACCTTCGTCCTTGCAACCAAGACTATGGAGCAAGAGGTTGGACGATGAACTCAAGCGAAACGGTTAGCGGGGGACGGATACGCGTTTCTTAGAGCGGGGCTCTCCTGCTTCCTTGACAACCTGATGCTAAGCGAGGTCCCAAAACAAACCTCTCGCAAGGGTGATCGCGCATGCGAGAGGTCCGTTCGAGTTCCTGACACGGCGGAGCGAGTTTCGAGACCCTGAACGCATCCACTAGGTTGTCCTGCCCGCAGCGTATGAGTGCCAAACAACAGCACAACGCAACAGAAGAAGGTCGTACTATAAACAGGCCTTTATGCAATGCTACACAGCATGAAGCTGTGACAGGTGGCGGACCAAACGGCGGCAAGCTGCAGACTGTGCTTCAGGCAGACAGAGGGGCAACCGCTAGACCGGCTCTGGCGGCAACTCGAATTAAAATTGCTCTTTTTTTCTGGTTTGCGCCCACATGCAGCGTGACAGAGGCAAATTGGGTCAAAATTGATACTCAGCAATCACGCTCTTGAAAACAAAAGTCGGGGAATTCAAGGGGCTTTTTTTCTCAGGGCTGGGGAAAGGTGGTTGATGTCGATCTCCTCCAAATAAAATCTATCCGCGCCCCGTTCAGCTCGCTTAACGATGCAAGGCAGCGCTGCAAACTTGAACTGCACGACGCGCATAACCAGTTGCCCCGCAGACACCTTTCAACTTTTCTTTTCGAGCTCTCAAGTGCACAGCTTGGTCACAGCACGACCCTCGAAGAATGTTCGCTGCCATGCAAAGCTCATATCCGATAGTATCTGAGCGTTGATTGATGCAGGTGCCTGCTATGACCTCTTGACAGCGCGCTCGTTGCCAAGAGAGAACATCAATGATGGGGGTCCGAGCATATTGAAAGAAGGATAAAGGAAGGAGGCCGGGGATCAAGAGCACATTGTGTGTGTGTGTGTGTGATGGTTGCGGCGTTCGAAGGACAGTGGTGCCAAAAAAGGAACGCAAAAATAAATATGCACGGCATCTTTGCTCAATGCATCGATTGGCACGGGTGTGCTGCAGCAAACACGGCAGCCGACACCTGTCAACCCACACTTTGAGCAAATCTCTCATCCATCTTCTTGCCACATGAGTCTTGTTCTGCATGAGCTCAAGAGAAAGCTCTAGGCACATTTGATCGGTATCGCAGCTCTCAAAGAATACAAGTGATCGTCTTGTTCGACCAGCAAAAAGGATTAAGTAGAGGGGAACAACGAAATCCTGATGCGTCTTTGTCTTGCTCGCTTGTGCCATCGTGCAGCTGTGCTCAATACATTTCCTCTCCGCTCGCGCCTCGCTTCTTCACTCCGCACTTCTCCTCCAACTCTCCAAAATCGATTTTGTCCACCAAATCACACTTTGGATCCGCCGTTAGAAGAGCTGAGCCGCCGCCCGCCCCCTGCGGTCGCCGAAAATGTCTGCTCAATCGCCTGCCTTTTTCTTTTGGTGAAAAAAAAACATTTCTTTACCCCGCTTCCAATCACAGACGTCTCTTCTCTGATTTGCGCTCTATCAAACGGATCTCCCATGCTGCAAGCGGCAAGAGGGAAGAACCACGCTTCCGCTTCAGGTCAGGAAATGTTTGGTTTTTGGTTTACCGGTTTTTGGCGTTCAAACCCCTTCACTGCCAAATGCTGCTCAATGTCTCTCCGCTCTGGCCTCGTCCTCTTCACTACGTTTGTCTTGTCCCTTATTTTCTCTTTTCTCTCCGCTTTTCGATCCAGAATCCAAGACCTGTTCAGCGCCCAGCCAGGTCATTTTTAGGTAGCTGAGTCGCAAGACCTTGGCCCTTTTCTCCTCCCATCAATTAAGTGACTGGTCTTGAGCCCGCTACTTCATGCAGACGATCATTTCCTTTTTCCCTTTTAATTTGGATTTTGGCTGTCTTTCCTATTTCTGTATCTTTTTCCCCTTCTCCCCCAACTCGAATCAACTGTGCATGTGCATGAGAGGTGTCTCTCCCTCTTTGCGCCTGCGGTTTACATCGTTAGCGAGGACAAATTGGCTTAGCCGCCTTTGGCACAAGTTTGCCCCGCTTGTCTGAGTTGTCGGTGGATCTTCGCTTCGCCTGTCAGTCACCAAACCACACTCTTAGGCTGAGCCTGGACCGCCTCATTCGATTGGATATCCTGCCATAGATGGATGGTCCTAGTGTGCCTGCCCTGAGCCGCATGCCTTTGCCTCTTCTACGAACGGAATTCGAATTTGCTGCTCCTGCTACTGCTGTTTGCTGCGAACTGCTTCTGCTTGTCTCTGATCTCCTCGCGCTGCACCCCAGATCACTTGGCCTTAGCCTCCTTCCGATACCCTCGACTCCATTTCCCCTCGTTCTCAAGCCTCTGACGTTGGACGTTGCACGCCACCATCCTATTCGTTCCTCTTCGTCACCATCACCATCATCATCCTCCCACCACCACCCTCGACACCGACATCGGCACCCTCGTCGCCATCCATCCCGCCCTTTCCTCTTCTGTGGCCGACACTTCGACAGCACCAACAAGGTGACCTTTCTCCTCTCTTCGACTCGGATAGGACTCTCATAGACGACACTTGGTCATCACCAACGACCGTTTCGTCTTCTACACATTGGAACACAAACAGGTCTTCCTCACCTCATCGACAAGGCAGGACCTTTCCATAGAGTAGCGCATCAGCTTCGCGCTCCACCACCCAGCTCAGGCAACACCTCTCGTCACCTCAGCTCTGCTTCATCTCTTCCCGCAAACGTCTACCTCACCACCACCCTAGCTCGGGAGCGGAGTCCCCTTCATCATGGCGGACGACGGCTATGGCTCCCGGGAGAACCTCCGTCGACGCTCCGCTGCTCAGCAGAGTGTGGACTCGGTCGCTCCCGCCGCCGCTGGCTTCCACCAGCCCGGTCAACCCATCGGTTTCATTCGCGCTCGTGGTACCCCTTACGAGAAAAAGTACTTCTCCAGGAAGCTCGGCTACTGCTGTCTCTTCATCGCACCAGGTTTTCTCCTCGTGACTTTGGCCATCACCTTGCTTCCCGTTTTGTACGCCGTCGCCAACCATGCTCTTCACACTGCTGTTCTGCATGTCGAGCAATCCAACATCACCGCGCCTACCAACACTTCCTTCCCACTCACGCTTCAGGGTCAGACCAAGAAGGTCGGCATTTTCCCCGCCCACTTGTACTTCCGAGAGCCGGTTTCGGTCTTCTGGGTCTTGCCTCCCAACCCTGGTCAGGTGGCCTCCCCCGAGACCTTGACCGAGATCAAGCTGGGTCAATTCCGACTGGATTACATTGGTGCCGCTGCTGGTCACGCCCGCATCAAGCAGGTACGTAATCTTTCCCCCTCTCTTTACGCACTTCGACTGTGAACTAACAACCTTTGCTTTCAACTCTGTTCCCCTTCCCGCATCGCAGGCCAGCAACTTTGAAATCAGCGACGTCGACGGCTTCGGTATCTTTGCCAAGTTCCTCATCTCGCAACCTGAATTCACATGGAAGCTCAATTGCTCTAGCGTCCATGCCGAGGCTTTCTCGTTCTTGCCCACGTACAAGAACCTCGTCTTCAACAAGCACATCATCATCAAAGGTTTCAACAACTTTGAGGATGTCGAGATTCTCGACTTCCAGCTTCCCGGTGACGACCCTGCAGGCGGTGTCACCTTGTCGGTCACCACCTCGCTGGTCAACCCTTCGCCGTTCGGTGTCCAGCTTGGTACTCTCAATCTCGGTCTCTACTACAAGGGCATGTACCTCGGTCCCGCCAGCACCACCAACTTGAATGTCACCACTGGACGCAACGTCATCACGCTCAACGGTCGCCTTGTGCCTCACAACGACAACGCCACCGCGCTTGACTTGCTCGGCGAGCTCTTCACCGGCTACATCAACGGACAGACTTTGCCCACGCAGGCTCGTGGTGTTTCGGTTCAGCAGGCCGACGGCAACTACGTTGGCTGGCTCAGCCAGGGTATCACTGCCCTCGAGCTCGTCGTCCCCCTCAAGTCGCCTGAACCCATCAACCCTATCAAGAGTATCAGCATCGGCTCTTTGGCCTTGGTCTACACCCCCGAGACTGCCTACGACCCCACCGCCTTCTCGAGCGCTCTCTCGGCTGTGCTGGGTCTGCCCTTCGGGTTCTCGCTCTCCATCGTCGATACCGCCAACACCTTCACCATCCTCTTCCAGGGTGCCCAGGTGGCCACCATCAACTCGGCCTACTCCAACACCACGACGCAGCTCTCGCTCGTCAGCGCTGGTCAGACCGCTGGTACGCTCAACTTGACGCTGCCTCCCTCGACCCTGACGCTGGCCAACAACACGCAGGCTGCTCGCAAGGAGCTCGAGAACTTCCAGACCTACCTCACTCTCACCAACGGTACTGCTATCCGTCTGCAGGGTGAGGCCAAGGCCGTGACTGACACGCCTTTGGGTCGTGTCTTGCTCAACGGAATCATCTTTGACGTCAACAGTGGTCTCGTGGGTCTGCAGGGCCTCAACGCTTACCCCACGCTCATCACCAGCGTCGATGTCACTGGTGGTACTCGCGACGGTATCCTCCTCTCGGTCGGAACGACGCTCGTCAACCCTTCCAACTTGAATCTTACCGTCGGCGACAGTAACTTCCAACTTGTCAACCACGACATTCTCGGAACCGTCACCATCCCCGGTCTCGACTTGATGACCGGCAGGAACGATGTCAACGCTACTTCGGTCTTCAACCCTAACTCCAGCCCCTACGGTCTCGACACCTTGAACCGCTTCATTTCGGGTCTCGACACCAACCTCGAGATCAACGGCTACTCTGGCTCGACCAACGTTGCGTCGCTTCTGCCTGCTCTCTCGCAGATTCGCCTCAAGTCGGTCCTGCCCGGTCTCAAGTCGACGCTCGTCAAGTCTGCCAACCTGACCGTTCTTGACTCGACCGGATACACCAACAACATCGCCGACTCGACCGTCTTCTTGGCCAACCCCTTCTCGTCGCCCTTGACCATCACGCGTATTCGTTCCAACGTCACCTCGCACGGTATCTTTGTTGCAAGCATCGATACGCCGCTCAACTTTGTCGCGCAAGGCAATGCCGTCACTCAGTCGCCTCCCATCGCGCTTGGCCTCAACTTGTACCCTCCCGACATCTTCGCCCTTGTGCGCGCTCTCGCCATCCAGAGTGGTCAGAACCCCGCTTACATCGACGGTATTGTCCAGCTCGGAGGCTACACTTTGACGCCTACCACTTCGGCCAACTCGCGCCGCTCGCTTGCCGATGACGATGTGTCGTACGACTACGAGGACGAGAACGAGCTTGCTTCCACCATGATGGGCGGTGCCAACAACGTCGAGACGCTTGCCAACGTTTCCGACTGGGCTGAGCGCGACGAGTCGGCTCTTGAGGAGGCTGGTACGCTTGTCAAGCGCGCCAACATCTACACTGGCTTTGACCTTCCCAGCTACATTGACCGTGCCTTCCGATCGGCCACTGCCAACCTCGAGATCGTGTCCAACGCCAACATTGGTGACTACGCCACCACGCTCACCTTTGCCCAGCAAAACGTCCCCCTTGGCACCGATGTGACGCTCAACAAGCTCCTACCCGTCCTCGCCGGTCCCATCGTGCAGAAGCTCGTCGACAATGCCATTCTTTCCATTGACCGAGCCACCATTCTCGATCCTCAGCAAAACTCGTTCCAGACCGCTCTGCAGGGTACCATTACCAACTCGGGTCCCTTCGATGCTACCATCTACTTTGGCAATGGTCTCAATGTCACCTGGAACGGCCGTCTCCTTGGTCAGATTGCCATGCCCAACGTCTCGCTTGTCGGTGACGTCGGTGCCACGCTCGAGATTCTTGCGCAGTTTGTTGTTGCCGACGTCGGCTACCTCACCGAGTTCACCAAGTACCTGCTGACCGAGCAGAGCTTCGTGTGGAACATTGCTGGTGATGGTCTTCGTGTTGCCGCTCTTGGTATCGAGATCGACAACATTTCGATCTCCAAGAACGTCATCCTCAGTGCCTTTAACGGTCTCAAGAACAGTGTCATCATCAACTCGTTCGACTTGCCCTCCAACGACCCTGCAGGCGGTATCCACCTCACGGCGGCCACCACCGTCTACAACCCGTCGCAGGTCGGTGTCCAGCTCTCGCGCTTCGGTATCAACATTGACCGAAACAACACCTTTGTTGGTCCTGCGGCTGCCCAGGACTCGTTTGTGTTGCAGGCCCTCGCCGTCAACACGCTCCCGCTGGTGGGTCGCTTGGTACCGCAGACGAGCGATCAAGGTCTCGCCATTCTGTCCGAGATCTTTACTCGCTTCGTTGCTAACTTGAACACCGAGGTCCACGTTCTTGGTGACTATGCCGGTCCCCAGGGCGTCTCCTGGCTCAACGATGGTATCAAGGTGCTCAATGTCGCCGTGTCGCTGCCGTCGCAGAAGTTCCAGGTCATCCGTACCATTTCCATCAACCAGATCTCGCTCTTCTTCACCGTGCCGACCGAGTGGGCGCCGTTGACGAGCTCCAACGACACGCAGTCCGAGTTCTTCATCCCCTTCGCCTTCCCGATCGACATTCAGCAGGTCGGTGGTGACTTCATTGCCAACTATGAGAACCAAGACGGCGCCGTGCTCAACATTCCGCTTTCGCCCTCGATCACGGATGTCACCGCACGTATCTTGACCTTGATGTTCAGCAACGTGCCCTTCTCGGTCTACCCTAACGAACATGCCGTCTTCTCGCAGTTCTTGGCCGACACGACCGCTAGCACCCAGGTTACGTTCAACTTGCATGGCAGTGCCAACACCAAGGCCAACACCGCTGCCGGTCTCTTGTCCATCGACAACATTCCTTTCAACGTCGACACGAACCTGTTGGGTCTGCAGAACCTCAACGCTCGACCCGCGATTGTTTCGAACCTCGATGTTTACCATGGTTACCCGTCGTACCTCCAGATCAACGTCGATACCACCCTGTTCAACCCGTCCCACATCACCATTGGTACGGGCGATGTGACATTCGATGTCTACTTTATGAACCGCAAGATCGGTACGGCTGTCATCCAGGGTTTGGTGTTGGTCCCCGGCACCAACATTGTTCCCACCCAGGTGCTCTACTCTCCTCAGGGTGCTGCCAATGTGGCCGCTGGTCAGCAGTTGCTCGAGAACTACGTTCAGGGCATTGTCTCGAACACCATCATCCAGGGTACTCGTGACACCACACCTATCGAGTCGCTCAAGCAGGCGCTCTCGGGCATCAGGCTCAACGCCGATATTCCACCGCTCAGGCAGCTCCTCATCACTGAGGCTAGGCTCGTCATCCCACCCAACATCGCGCAGACTGGTATTGCCCAGGCCAACTTCGACCTCCGCAACCCCTTCACCGCTTCGATCAACTTGCTCAGGGTCAAGGCCGATGCCTCGTACCAGGGCATCTTCCTTGGTGAGATCAACCAGGACTTGTCGAGCAACCCCATCAGTGCACCTGGCCACACCACCATCACGTCGCGCTACTTGCCCTTCAACTTTGACCTCGACCCCAAGAACTTGATCCGCTTCGTCCAGGCTGCTGCCGCCGCTAAGGGTGTCGATCTCGGTCCTCTGCCACCGCTGTTCGCTCAAGTCTTGGCCCAGGCCTCGACCCAGACCACTGTCAGCCCCTACCCCGACTTCAACCCACCTAACTGTGTTTCCGGACAGCAGTTCGACGTGCTTGGTGCCATTCTCCGCACCTTGCAGGGTCTCACGACTACGCTCACGGTTCAGTCGGGCGTCAAGCTGGACGATTACTTTACCAACCTCAACTTTGTTCAGCAGCCCGTGCCCACGCAGACCGACCAGACTGCGCTGTACCTGCTTGGTCCCGCCGGTGCTCCCATTGTGCAGAACATTGTCAACCAGGCCGTGCTCACCGTCAACATTGCCAACATCACCAGTGTCACCAACTCTGGCTTCGATGTCTCGCTTTCGGGTTCGCTTACTGGCACAGGTCCTTTCGATGCATTCATCGAGTTCACCGAGCCGCTCACCGTCACCTGGCAAGGAAGGAATATCGCCGTGCTCTCGCTCCCTCCCATCTGCGCCTTTGCCAACCAGGGTGTGCCCAACTTGGTCACCAGCGGTCACTTGACCATCACCAACCTCGGCGCCTTCACGGACTTTGCCACCTACATTCTGCACAACCCAGGATTCCAGTGGACGGTCTCGTCGAACCACCTTACCGTGCGCGCTCTCCACATCATCTACAGCGATGTCATCATTTCGAAGAACATCGACTTTAAGGCGTTCAACGGACTGCCCGGTGTCACCACGTCCAACTTCGACGTCTACGGTGAGACGAGCAATTCGTTGCTCATCCGAACCGACTCGGCCATTCCTAACCCTGCCACCTTGGGTATCCAGCTCGACACGGCCAACTTTGAGATCTACTTCATGGGCACGGACATTGGTCCCGTCCACTCGACTAACTTGTTCCTGGCTGCCTTGGCTACCACTAACACTCAGCTCGAGGGTATGATCACGGCCAAGTCGGGTCAGGACCTGCAGAACACCGGTATCCTCTTCACCAACTTCTTGCAGGGCAAGACGCAGATCTTGCAAGTCAAGGGTGTTTCGGTCGTCACACAAGCCAACGGCAATCAGCCCGTCAACTGGCTCAGTACCGCCTTCAGGACGCTCACCATCAATGTTTCGCTTCCAGGCAAAATCTACCAGATCATCTTCTCGATCACGCTCTCGGATCTTACCGTCTTTGTCAACGGCGACCCTGCCAACTCGTACGTTGTGCCATCGAGTTCCAACTCGACCATCGCTACGTTTGCCAATCCGTTCATGTTCAGCTTGCAGCCCATCCAGGCCTCGCCGCACATCAACCTCTCGTATGCCAATGGCGACACGGCCTACTTGGACCTGCCCTTGGCCAACGTCCAGGCCGGTACTTCGCGTGGGCCTCAGGACTTCCAGGCGCTCCAGCTCATGTGGCGCAGGCAAAACATTGTGGCTCAGGACCGTGCCAACTTCCAGGCTTTCTTCGCCCAGCTTACCGACACGCCGCGAGGTACGTTTGCTCTGCGTGGTGGCACCGATGTCGTTGCCAAGACCGTCATCGGCAACATCCCTATTGGTGGTATTCCTTTCAACGTCACCACGTCGTTGGCGGGTATCAACAGCTTCAATGGCGTCACCACCTTGTCGGACGTCATGGTCAGCAGTGGTACAGCTGCCTTCCTCTGGGTCCCGCTCAAGGTCACGCTTCAGAACCCTTCGAACCTTACGGTATTCACCAACGAGGCCTTCCTGCCCGTCATCTTCTCCGGCACCGTGGTCGGCAAAGCCGAGATTCCCGTACTTGGTCTCATTCCTGGAAACAACCTGGTGCAGTCGTACTTCTACTACGAGCCAGCCAACGCCAACGATACGACTGCGCAGCGCCTGCTCCAGCTGTACGTCCAACCCAACCCGTCGGACGGCACGTCGCCTCAGTCGGCCGCTCTTACCATTGATGGCTCGCAAGGTCCGCAGACCAACCTGACGCCCTACGACTCGTTGCGACCTGCGCTTGCGGGTGTCAAGCTGACCACGACGCTCAATGGTATCGGCGCGCGCATCGTTACGCACATCAATGTCTACCTGACCGCACAGACACTTATTACTGGTCTCGCCAACCTCCTTATTCCTGGATCGCCGCCCCCGATTGTCGAAATCGACATCACTGCCATCAACGCGCTCAACACCAACTTGTACCTTGTCGCCTTGCAGACATCGGCCAAGATTGCTGGTGAGCAGCCCAAGGATGCTTCGAACCCAGATGCGCGTGTGTCGTACACGTTCCCCAAGGGCGGATTCGCTGTCCCTGCGAACAACGGCGTTGCGACGTCGGGCAGAATCCCCAACGTTGTGTTGCCAAAGGGTTTGGTCGGCTCGCTTCCCGTCATTGGCAAGAATCTGGACATCTACAACAGAATCCCAATTCGCCTAGGTCCTTCTGTTGGCGACAGCTACCTAGCTCCTGGTCTCGAATACGACGAGTTCAACATTCCAACCACCTACTCCATCAGTCTTGGATCGCTGACTATTCCACTTAATCCAGTGGACACACTCGAGGGTCTGCTCGGACAGATCATTGGTGCCGGTGTCGACATTACCCAGATCATCGGCAGCACCTTGACACAGCTGCTGCAGGGCAACCTTCTTGGTGCGTTGGACACGGCCGGCAAAGGTCTGGTCTGTGAGCTTGCCAATCTCGGCAAGGGTCTCAGTCTTGGTCTACTCAACCCTGTTCTCACGGGAGCCAACTGTCCCAACGCACCTTCGTCGTCGTCAGCTGTGGCATCTTCGACGAACCCAGTCTCGGCGGCGGCTTCGGTGGCTTCTGGTGTGGCCTCGTCTGTCTCTGGTGCAGTTTCGACCGCCACAGCTGCAGCGGCCTCCGTCGGAAGCGGCGTTGCTTCGAGGGCAAGCGGTGCTGTGAGCACAGCCACATCTGCAGCTGGAGCAGCTGCCAGCACTGTCACTGCGGCGGCTGGCGGTGTCGTTAGCGGTGTCGTAAGTGGTCTCACTAGCGCCATCCCATAAGGAGATAGGCTAGGACCCCACCTGCTCATCAGTGTTCGCATGGTTTAGATAGATGATACCCCTCCCCTTTCCCTCGATTGGCGCGTTCTTACAAGTGATGCGGAGAACATACCCCTTGTTACTCCCTCCTTGTTTTTCGCCATCCCCACTTTCTTTTACCTTGCCTTATACTCACCATACACATTCATTACACTTCTCGGTTCTCTCTTTCTGCTGGATATAATATCACACACACACACCACGCTCTCTATCTTTCCCTTTAGCGCTCCAATTCTTGTTTGCCCATCTAACTAGGGCTTGCTCCGTTTCTATTGTGACTCTCTTGTTCGCTTGCTTATCTATCATGGAAATGCGAATCTATTTCTCTTGGTCAAACTGTCTCTTCGTGTGCCATGTCTGTCGGCTCGTTTCAGCGTCTGTGTTTGCATGTCTGCTCGCTGGTCTTGCTTGTCTGATGTGGTCAGCAGGTTGAAGTGATGGTCGATACTATGTTCAATGACAACAGGCAAAGCCAAGGTAGCAAAAGGAGGACCGGGGTTCGAAGGCTTGTAAGCTTGGCGTACACGTCGCTTTAGCACACGAACGAAAGCTTCTCTTGGGAGGCGTTAGAGATGCTCTGCCCATCTTTGCTTGTTGTTAGTCTTCCATCAACGCACGTTTACGCATATTCGAATGGCAGACATTACCAGGACAATGCACAGGAGGCAAGAATTCGACGAGCAAGTCTGCCCATCCTACTCAAACGGAACGATGACCAGTTTGACTCGAGCTTCCATACCAACCACACTTTTTCGCACGTACGTCACTCTGGTATCAAGAAAAGAGAGCATCAAAGTAGATAAAAGCAAAAGAGTGGCATAGCAACCGACCACCCAGACCCTTCGCTACCCTGAGTCTGTGAGAGGTCGGTCAACAAGCGAACGAGACAAAATCGGTCGAAGAATACAGCTTCAATCATCCTGAAGCTGATCCCCTTCGTCATCGTCCATTTTACCAGCTGGACCTGCTGGCGATCGTTCTCGCGACTCGATCTTCTCCTCAGCCAAGTCTGCAGCAGTCTTGTTGCTTGAAGCTGCAGCACTTGCAGAGGCCTTCGCAGCGTCCACACGACTACTGACCTCATCAACATAGTCTGCAGTTCCGGTTTTGGCCTCCAACTCCCTCACTCTAGCCTCGAGCCCACGCACTCGGCCTTCCCAAAGGACACGCTCGTCACGAACGCGGCGCTCTACTGTTTCCTCGAGTACTCGACGACTTGACTGCAACGTCTGAAGCAAAGTGTTGGAACGCTTGATCTGGTCTTCGAGTGTCGCTTTGAGTGTCCTGCTGTCGTAGAGCGAATCGTAGAAGTCGGAAAAGAGCGAGAGGAAGTGAGACTTGGAGGAAGGAGGGGATCGCAAGTGGTCTGGCAAACGGGCTGTGGGTGGCGGGTTGTAAGCCTGGCGTCCGGCTGGGTGTCCACGAGCAAACTGAGTGGTGTGATAAGCCGGAGAGGGCAATGTGGCTGTCTGAGGAACGTGACCACCGGGCAGGCGTGTAGATGGGCCTTGACGAGCGAGCGGGTTGGCGGTATGAGGCATATCAGGCATGCGACCTTCACGAAGTCCAAGCATGTCTTCGCGCTCATCACGACGGAAGGAATCCGACTGCTCTGCTTGGCGCGAGCCAGACACTAGACGCTGAGGCTCGTTGCGAGGGGGACCCAACGGCTGGGATGGGTGGTTGAGTCGAAGACCTTGATCGCGGGGAGCTTGGTCTTGCGGCAATGGTTGGTCTCGACCGTCGAGACCAAAGGAGAGCTTCTGTGGTGGCGCGCTTTTTGCGATGCCGGATCTGGCGAGAGCGGCTGCTTCGAATGCGGAGCTGCTGCCAGTGTCGATGTGAAGTCGGCTCGCTTTTGCCTGTGCAGCATCGCCTCTCCTGCGAGCAAGACCAGGCATGGATGGGCCATGGTCGTGACCGTCATCGAAGCTGGACGCAGCCGAAAGAACCGAGGGTCGGTGGCTATCTTGCATAGGCGGCAGAGGACCGGGACCAGAGCCGGGACTAGGACCTGGCCTGTCCAAAGGCGAATGACGGCCGTTGGGTCGGTTTGCGTAAGGGCCGTTCAGCGGTGAACGCATATCATCTGCGTATGCGTCTCTCTCATCGAGGAAGCGCTGACCAGAGTGGGGAGGGCCGTCGCCTCTTCGGAAAGGAGGCGATCGACCACCGCTTCCAGGATCATCACGTCGTCGGTCGTCTCGATCGAGACCGTCGCCGAGACGTCTACGTTTGAGAGCAGCAGGATCTTCACGCATGGTGGCGTCTTCGTCGGAAAGAGGGGCGTTGGGAGGAAGTTGAGAGCGCGGACTTGTTGCGCTACGGGCAACGTTGATGGGGTGAGAGCTGGAAGCAGGCAACTGAGTGTACCTGGAATTGTGTTGCGGTTGGCGAGGAGGGCTGTATCGACTGGAACCTTCGTGGGCGGCGGATCTGTATCGTGCGTCGAGCAAATCGTCTCTTCGTGCCGCTTCCTCTTGCTCGAATCTGCGTTTTCTCTCAATCCAGAGGTCGCGAGAACGGTCGATGGGCTCTTCGTGCATGCTCTACAGATTGTGTGAGAGCGTCGGAGAGTGCGGATGGCAAGTCTATGCGGGAGGAGACGTTTCTACTGGCAGTAGGACGAGAACGACGCGAGACTTGATTGGAGATCGCTTTGTGCGAAATTCAGCGAGGGTCTTTCGGAGAGCGTGAGAGTGATGTTGTTTCGATAAGCGCGTTGACGCGTCAGCGAGATCCAGGAGGATGATTGATCTGATGGAGGTGGGCGCTTGTAGAGGGGAGGATGATGGTGATTGAGCAGCAGAACCGAGATGGAGGAATGGATGGTGGTGTGGTGAAGCGACAAGTGATGTGGCTTGGTGTACCAAGTGTAGCGGAAGCAGGGCGATGATCGGCAGGCTTTCCGGCGGTGAGGTGTGGATGGAAAGCTAAGATCTGGCTTTTCCTTCTACCGAGCGAAGCAAGTGAAGCGGAAAAAAAGTCTTGGTGGGATCTGCGAGGATGATGGAGAGAGGAGACTTGAGTGGAACAGAAGGAGCAGAGAAGATGGCTAGAGACGACCGACGCAGTTAGCGAAGGAAGGCTGCATAGACAATGAAAAGAAGAGCAAGGAGAGAGGAGGAGGAGGAGGGAAAGAAAGACAGACAAGCCAGGCAAGACGCGAGTGAGTGGACGCAAGGAGGGCGGCCAAGCAAGCAAAGCACACGCACCGCTCTTTTGGCTACCAAGCCGCCAAGGTGTTGCACTCAATTGCTGCACCGAGGAGCTGGGCTGAGCAGCGAAATCCCAGGCAAGCCGAGGCGAGGCACTTGACAGCTCGGTCTCGGGCGCTAGGACCCTCCGGAGTTGATTGCAGCTCACCTGCACTAGCCGCAGGCGGGAGCCTGGCAGAAAGGCACTCAGCCAGAGAGCAGGCCCCGTAAAGTGGGGCGGAGCCAAAAAATCAACAGCCACCAAAGACATAAAAAAAACCAAAATACTCAAGGAAAGCTGCATGCAACCTGCCTGACCACAAATGAAGCCGTTCGCACTCGCCTTCCTCGCCTTCATTCTGCCTTCAGAGTGCGGAACGTTCGATCTGTTCAGCTCAGCGCCTCGCACCCCATATAATAGGCTTTCGTTGATAGCAAGCACAAGGCAGATATCAAGCAAGAGGCTAGTCAAGATTTGCTAGTCGAAAGAATGGTGGGTCCAACGCGTCCACAATTTCACAGCTGCAGCTGTCTTCCATGTGCCCTTGTTCTCTTTGACACCGAGCGGCGCCCCGAGCTGCGAAGGAAAACGGAGAGAGAACAAGAGACATGGGAAAAAGAAGGCTTTTCTCTACGCCGAATGTGGAATATTTGGCTCATCAAAGGGACAAACAAGCTATTTTACACACTGAGATAGGTCCAGCCTCTCGCACTTTTTCAGTCGGAGCTCGAGCAGAAAAGCCAAAGTCTAAGGAAGTAAGACTGCTCAAGAGCTCGCCCAAACTCAATTGAGATAGAGTGGTGGGGTTTCCGCTTCATTTGTGCCCGACCCTCGGAGCAGTGTCTGCAACAGCTTATGATATTTGCTAGATGCAAAACTCTGATGGCGAAACGAAGAAGAGCAGCAATCTCAAGCCACCACTCGGATCGTTGCCGCACCTCGATACAGCACAAAAGCCCTCGTTTGTAGACAACACTGTAGCTATTGTGGCGATGGTCAGCCATGTACGACTTCCGATGGAACGCAGATCATCCATCCGCATGTGTCAAGCCAAGGCAGAGCTTCCTTTGCTATCCACAGTCTTAGACCGGCGAAGTGTCGGCAAGTCCTGCAGCACAATCCCTGTCAAGCTTTGACCTGGGGTACACGCTACGCTAGCTTGACTAGTGCTGCATCGAAGCAGTCTTAGCCGAGGTTACCATTTGCTAGAGTGTGCCTCTTTCTATCACCGTGTACCGCTCTTCCAATCTACTTTCTCACGCGACGCCAAACTGAGACGCGCTCTTGTTACCGACACCCCTTTTCGGCATCGTCACGGGATGCGTTCTTTTTGAGCATCAAGGATGGTGCAGTTGCTGTCACAGATGGCTCAAAGCATCTGTAACGCTTGCTTTCGAGAGCCGTTTGAGCTTAGGCGCTCAGACAGTTGATATCAATGTGTCCAATTTGGTTTACGAGGCCCGAGTCCGAGTCCCTTGCTGTACTTTATGTCTGAATCCGGGCAAATCCAAATGGAGAAGGCGCATAGCCCACCTCGCTTGCCTGGCATGACAACGAAAAAGACAATCTCACAGAGAGCACTGCAACAATCACTCTTTGGGCACCAATCGTTGCCCGAGCCCGAAGGGTTTACTTAACCGCTGTCAGAAGCCTTGCAAGCCTACCCTGCTCATCGTTGCCACACGCATATCATTCACATCGTTGAGTCCGTTGCAATGCCATTGTCCACTGTTATATCTGTCAGCAAAGCGAGTCGTAAGTCGGTATGATTATACATGAGTGTTCTTCAACACGTGGCCTACTGGCGATGAGGCATGTACGCAGAACCACCATGGTCCGCGTTGCAATCATTATAGCCGGTATAAGGCATTGACATCGGCACGTAGGACTGCTGCGGTTGCGGTTGGGCGTAGAATGCTTCGTTTGCACCGCCTTGCTGCATCACTGGCGTAGGATAGTAGTTCACGTTCGGCGTATCGTAGAGCCTTCCTGAAGGTCTTTGTGGTTGCTGCTGAGGCGCAAAAGTGTAGTTGGGTGTGTAGAGCATTGGCGAACCCACAACAGGCATGGGAAGCGCTCCTCGTCGTTGGAAAGATTGCAAATGGTCCGCCGTGACGTTGTTCGCATACGGGTCCGAAGATGGGTAGTGGTATGGCGATGCGAGTTCCACATTTTTTTCCACAGGGCTAAGTTGTGGGGTTGAGTAGATGTCGCTGTATGGGTTGGCATAGCCGCGTGTAGGGGTTTCGTAGATATCTTCCTCATCCTGATGCGCCGCCGGAGCATACGCAGACGGTCCTATCCCATCAGATCGCATCGAATGCCGACCCATGCCTCCCTCTTCTTCCTCCGTCATCGCATCCAACTGCTGATACCTCTTGCTTTGATTCCTCAACAGGCGATCGGCAATGGTGCGACTCGATCCGCGTGAAAGTTTCGACGAACCCGTAGTCTGACGTTGCAAATGCGACAATCCAGCATCCGACATGATACCGCCTCCCATCATCAGGTTCATGTTGGGTTCTGTGCGATAGATTTTGCTGGACTCGGTTTCGTGTTCGAGGAGGCCGGAGAAAGTGCGTACGTTGCTAGCGGTAATTGATCGAGCATAGCTTCGACTGGAAGGGTTGCCGAAGCGAGGATCATTGACACCGGTGACTCCAACGGCATTAATGATGGGTGCTTTCAGGTGACGGCGGCGAGCAAAGGCTACAATTGCCCAGGCTGCAGTTAGGCCGATGACGGCACCAGAAATTGGGAGCGCGTACTTGAGAGCGCTTGACATGCCTCCTGAAGAGCTAGCAGCGTCGTCTTTGGTGTTCGTAGTACCGTTTGCATCCTCATTCCCGCCGCTACTCGAGCTGCCATTGCTCGAAGTGCTCTTACCGGAATCCTTGCCGTCCTTTGCACCCTTGCCGTTCGAGCCAGACTTGTTGTTCGTCACTCCAAAACCTGGGTAGCCGAGAATGCCATCGACTCCGGGATCCGAAAGGGTCCTGAGCGGAGCTGTGCTTGTACTGAAAGCAGGCTCGAGCGTCTGCGTATCGTCAGCGCCCGTGTAGACGAATGAAGTGATGTTTCCGTTGCCCGAACCCGAAATGCTGCTGAGGTTCATACCGCTCAAATTACCACATTGCACGTTGAATTGCTTGATCTCCTGCGAGTAGAATCCTTGATTCTTGTATTCTGGAGTGGTCCAGTCGATCGGACCTCCTGCCCACTCGATCGTACCTTCTGGGTTGGTCGCGTTTCCACCCGCCCACGTACTGAACTGAATCCTTGATGGTGAGCGAGGGTAACTAGTTCCAGCCTGATTACGAGTAAGCGTTCGTACAACTCGGCCGTCGATCGTCCACTCAATTTGGCTGTAGGTCCAGTTGAGACCGTAGGTATGCCAGTCGCTGACATTGAAGTTGGGTGGGTTGACGTTGGTGCCGTGCGTAGTGACTGCTTTACCCATCCAGAAGTAGTTGGTTTTACCTAGAGAAGAGTTGGCCGTCGTAAATTCCCAGTCTATCTCATCTTTGATATCACTCATCGTAATGAAAGCTGCCACCAATCCTTGTCGAGCATCATGTCGCAACGTTGCTTCCGCATACCCATACATCAGATAATCGGTTGTCGAGATCTTGGCCTGCTGATCTGCCTTCAACTCCAACAACACTCCCTCTGGACCTGGGCCTAAAGAACCCGAGTCCAACGTGAATGCTGACTGTGTTGCGCTTCCATTATACTCCAAAATGGGCATGAAGATGTTCTGGTTGTTGTAATCGCTTGGTCGAATGGTCAGTTGACGCGATCGACAGACCGGGTTGGGCAGGCAGGAGGAGGGTTTGAAGCTCATCATGGGTTGACAGCCGCCTGCGCATTGCATGGCTCCTGACCCGCAGACGCCTTCTGCAGAACAGCATGGACTCGAAGAAGGGCACGGCGATGTGGCGCTACATACGATGTCTGTCTGTTGCGCCGAAACGAGTAATGTCGAGCCGCCGTGAATCGGAGATGAACATGCTGAGAGGAGCGAAAGTGCTCCAAGGGTGGTCAAGACCAGTTGCGAGGCTGACCTTCGCTTTGGTCTTGTCATTCTTCGCTTGATTCCTTGATGTATGTGCTTGGCTTTTTGCGTCAGAGCGAGAAGGAGTGAACACGTGTAGAAGTCAAGAAATGCTGCTGGAAGTTGTCGATGGTATATGCCAGGGTGTTCTGCTTGTAAAGTGTCGTTGCCTAGGTCGTTTAAGTTTGTTATAAAGAGATGATAGGGTGGTCTGGTAGTCCGTTCACAGAAGGAGGACTAAGGGAGCCGATAGATAGAGACCTACAAAAGAGCGGACAGGTCTGACGGAATGCTGTCTACCCTTTCCCCGAGAATGGGGAGGGCGTCACATTCGACCCTGAATCTCTCTCTCCCCTCCTCCGGTCAACGGTACACTCATGCACGTACTGCCGGCTCGATGCACAGACGTCTTCCGGCATCTCAATACATGCCCGCTGCTGTCACGCAAGTCACCTCAAAGCCGAGGGCTGTGTGCTGCAGCTTGCTTCATCTCATCCAGGGTGCGGACTGCTCCAAACAGGGGCCTCGAGGAGAGACAGCTTAATTTGTAGTTCGCAAAACTCTACATCCATTAAAGAAACACTTCGGCAGAGCTTTGTGTGCATCTGTCGAAGTCCGCCGAACTGGACCCCTTTCTTTCTCCTAAAACTCAAGTTTCCACCTCGCCTTCTCGACGTTCCGTGCTCCCCCAGTTTTTCGTCACTCTGCATCTGATCTTGCCGTTGCAGCGGCGAGCTTTGCACAGCTCATTGGTGATGTAGGGTTGCTCAAGTTCAAGCTTCAGCTTGCGACAGGGGAGAATGCTGTTACGACAGGATGAAAAGGCTGATGAGCCTGGGAGCTGAAAGGCAAGCGTTCGCTTGTCAAGGCTGTCAAGTGATGTTCTACCGGTGCCAAACAGAATTGAGCTTGACATCTCTCGAAAGTAGAGGAAATTGCCCTCGAAAGGCAGCCTATAATTTCGGGAAGAAAAAAGGAGGGGGCCAACCCGGAATCGAACCGGGGACCTCTGTCAACTTAGTGCAGATCTCGAAGATGAGATGAAAGCCCTAAGACAGCATAATAAGCCACTATACGATTGGCCCGCTTCATATCTGCCGAAAAAAGAATTGTATATATATGCAGTTATATATATGTTTCGGACAAGTCAAGGCGAATTCTCCACTTTGCACACACGCACAGGGCACCGCCTCATGCTTATTTCGCAGAGGTGTGTCCATATTTGCTTGGCGCTCGAACCCTAACTCGTCATCTTATTGCTTTGACTCCATCGACTTCACCTTCCATCTCCCCAGAATCAGCGACATCTCGCAGTGAAGACTCTTGGCGCCTCTCCATCGAACGGCGACACGTTTCTGAGCCCGAACGAAGCATAGCAAAGCAAACGCGACGACTTCAAGATGCCCTGGGACGACTGGCGCAAGGACTTCAACCAGAAGCTGGACAATTTCGGCGAGGATGCAAAGCACAAGTTTCGAGCGCAGAGGGAAGCCAATGCGGGGGGAAGCTCGAGCAAAGTCGGGTTGCAAGATAGGATGAATATGTTGAAGGGGGAGAATCCTAGGTGGAATCGTGATGTTGAATCGAGAAATGCAGCAGGTGGAGCGGGGGAAGAGCATGGTTCGACTGTTGTGCCAGAGAGGAGTAGGGTTCCGCCGCCTCCGCCGTCAAGTTTGAATAAGGGTAGACCGCCGCCTCCGCCCAGTAGGCATTCGCAAAGTGGAGCAGCGTCAACAGGGTCAGCGGGGCCAGCACTGCCGCCGAGAATGCAGAATGAGGATGGGACAAGTCATCCTCCTCCACCATACCCACCAGCGCAGCATGCCTACCCAACGAGCGGCGAAAGTGGTGTAGGACACATCGAGTTCTCCCGTTTCACGCAGCAGGATAAAGCAGCCTTCTTCGAGTTGCTGGATGAAGTAAGTCTCTCTCGTTTCTCTAGCTAATTGCCTTTATCTCGAGACCCCCGCTGACAATGGACGCTAATACTTGCTTTAACCTCTTACTCAACAGTACTTTGACCAACGTGATCGTGGCTTGCGTTGAGCAGCCAACAGTATTGCAATCACAGCCCTCGATCTCCTTTCAGTCGCGTTCACCACACTTTTCTCTCTCTGTCACTCTCGTCACCTTTCTTGAAATCAAGCCATTTCACCCTTCTTTCACGCATGTTATTTCCACAGACTGACATCAAGAGCGGCCCGATTCTCATGCTTCGCTCCGCCTACGCCGACATCATATGCGGATCGATGTGTGTATAGTTTGCAAAAGATTTGATACGAGAACAAGAGGGGACTAAATGCAGAGTCGGGGAAACAAAAGTCAGAACAATGAGAAGAGGCCAAAGAAGATAAATTGTTGAGAGACGCCGGCTCACTTGCTACCGTAGTTGCGACTTGACACTGGCGAATCTGTGCTACCCTTAGGCGATACAGGACTCGTAATGTCGTTTGCGAGCTTTTCCAGATGCTTATCATCTGCTGTATCGGTACCTTCGAGAGCTTCGCGAATCATGCTGACAGTCGACTCTAGCGAACGGCGACGGTTGGAAGGACTCGACATGGTAGTACCAAGGCTGCTCGTTCTTGAGTGACCGCGACGGTGACCACCTGCGATGGGCGAGCTTGGTGTTGCTGGCGAGGCGGGGCTTCCGGGTGAAGTCATCTCTTCCCCGAACGCGGGCGAAGAAACTCGAGCTCCATCGGCGGGCGAAGCGGGGCCGGCTTCGTCGGCGTCAATGAGATCAGGAGGCAATCGCTCGTTCTCGATATCCACCTTCCTAGCGTCATCGAAGTTGACGATCGACTCCTTGATACCTTCGGAGCTGAGAACAAGCGCGCCGGATGGCAACTTGGCACTGGTTTGCGACGATTTGAGTTCGGATACACGCTCGGCTTCCTCACGCAAGAGCGCAAAGACACGAGACATCCTGCCAACAGCCAGGATCTTGTTCTTGATGATGGTCCTGCGCTCGGCGGTCTCCTCTTCCGCTGTCGAGGTGGGCGTGATAGGAATTTCGTCCTCTTCTTCCTCCTCTTCGAGCTCCTCCTTGCTGCATACGTTGAGAATGGCGATAAGCATGTCGGTAATCTTCTCACCAACAAAGGGCAAACTCCATGTGAAGACGTCCATAAAGTTTGGAAGCCAGTAGGGATGCGGTGTGCAGTTGAACTGACGAATGTTCATGACGTTATTTTCGTACTTGAGGACGGCTGCTTTGTTGTTGTAGACGTCGAGGTAGTTGGGTGCCGAAAAGATGGTCATAACGGAGGGGAATCCGGTGGTTTTGGTTTTACGGTACATGCGGTAACCTGCATCCTGGGCTTCGTGCGCTCGAATGATGGACAAGAGCTGGTTGCGTTCCAAGAATTGGCATGCAGCGTTGTAGGTAAAGAAGTACGAGCATCCTCGGACGTGATTGTGGATGAAGCTCTCGTTGGTCTTTTCGGAACCGAAGTCTTCTAGTGGATCGGCCCAGAGCATGTCGCACATGATGCCGTGTGTAGGAGGCTCACGGAAGCGGTCGATGGTGCGAATGTCGTCCAGTGTCTGAAGCTCCGGAGAAAGACCACCGTGAATGCAAAGGAATTGCTTGTTCATGACAGCTGCGAGAGGAAGGGTGCAGAACGACTCCATGCATAGATCGTAGATCTCTTCCGAGTATTTGTGCTTGCATTCGAGCTTGAAGGTGAAGTAGTCTGTCAAGTGACGACATTCGTGGTTGCCGCGAAGGAGAAAGAGGGTGTCCGGGTACCAGATCTTCAGTGCCCACAGATAGAGAACGCACTCGATGGAGAAGTATCCACGATCAACGTAGTCACCCAAGAAGAGGTAGCGGGTGTCGGCGGGGTTGCCACCGACCTCGAAGAGCTTCATGAGATCGTAGTACTGGCCGTGAATGTCACCGCAGACGGTGATAGGAGCATCGACCTCGAGCAAGTTGGGCTCTTGCCGCAAGATCTCTGTAGCTCTTGTGAGAATGAAGCGGGCCTGGTCATCAGTGAGACGGCCCTCGCGGTAAAAGTGATTCTTGAGGAAAGCAATGTCGGGTTTGGAAGGGTCCTTGGAGCTGAAGAATTGCTCGTCGGTGGGTTTCTGGAACGCTGGTGCCTGTACATCCTTGATGACTCGCTCCTGGGTGCTGACCTGGGTACCGTCGTCGGTGGTGTGAATGGTAAAGTCGATCTCGGGTGGCGCGGGCTTGTTGGTGATTTGGCCGATAGCCTTGACGAGCCTCTGCTGCCTTTCGGCCTGGGCTGGGTTCGACATGGCTTGTCTCTACAATGGGGTGGAGGTGGAAATGTACTGGTGGCGAGCGCTCAAAAGCGACGAAGGCTTGCAGAAGGGTGCGCTCGTTCGTGATCTACGGCTAGGAGGAGATGCTGTTGGTTCGGGCACCTAGCAGCGAGGAATTGGATGAAGGTGAATGAGAGTGGCGAGATTGTAGATTTAGATCAGACCCGACAATGAGAGCGAAATGAGATGAAGCGAGAGGTCAGCCGCTGCCAGCTGAATCTGAAGCACAAGAGCCGGCTCTTCCGACAATGCAGACTGGAGCATACAGCTCGAGAGCAAGTCTAAGCGAAGCTGCAAGAGTACGTACCTATTTCGTAAACGGAATCAAGCCCAGAGTAAGGCAGCAAGGTGATGACAGCAATGCCGCCTGTGTTAGCTGTAATCCTTGATGTATACGAGAACCTCACTTGTTAGGTCAAGAGGACCTTCGACACGAATAAGCTCGAGATCGACCGTTGAACGTGCGAAGTGCGTCGAGAGAATGCGAATGCTGATTAGCCTGATGCTCGCCAACGTACTACCCAAGAAGACTGTTCCGAGAAGATGCAGAGATAAAGAAGAACGTGGATGAGGTGACGGCGAAGAGAGCTAAGCGAAGAAAGCTGGAAGATGCACGATGGTTTGGCCTGGCCGTGTACAGCTGATCGTGGCCAACTTGCCAATTTGACGCACCTCCGAGACTCGTTCGTGTGGTTCGAGCTCTCTTGGGATTCGATGCTTGCTTGCTTGCTTGCTTGCTTGCGTGTGTGTGTGTGAGACCCCGACTTGCCTGTGTCTGAGTGCGCCTTGCGTGTGACTCTTTCTCACTGCCGTCTAGGCTTCGCTTCTTTTCTAGTTTTGCCATCTCGCGTGTGTCAAGTGAATTTTGCGCGCTGTGCAGCCTTGTAGAGCGGGTAAAGCAGCGAGGAAAAAGCTCAGGAGGCGCGTGCGCTGTCCAATTGTGACACTGACACAGACCCTTTTTCTTCGCGTCGGTTTGTATTCAGGCTCTCTAGCTAAATTTACCGACTTGAAGTGGTGCATGCGCTGGCTGCACAGACTCTGAATTTCAGACACGGTCCAGTCCCTACTGCCTGCTGCTGCCTCTTCAACTACAGTATGTGTTGAAAAAGTGTCGCCATCAATGACAGCGATCAAAAGCACAAGCAATGCTCACAACATAAAGTGCGGAAGCAGGCTTATGTGCTAAGATCATGCCACGCAGTGTATGAAAAGATTGTCCAGGTTGATATGCTGAGATGAAAGTGAAAGTTTGCTATTCAAGTGATTGGAAAGCGCATCCTGATCACGCTGAGCTCTTCGCCTCCCCAACCGACGCCGAAGCCTTATTCTCGTAGCTCCCCTCACCACCGTGCTCGAACGCCTGTGCGATCAACTGCGAAACCGCACCCAAATATCCATCATTGGGCTCATTCCTGAAGAAGAACAACAGCGACTCGCTCAACCGCAGCACTTCATCCTTCGTCAACGAAGGTCGACCTTCCGAGTGCAGTTCAAAGAACCACTGGATGTTGGCCATGACATCTTCTTGGTTGAACATGATGGCGTCTAGTCCTGTTACGATGTCTTGGAGTGAGAGCGTGCCTCGTTTCTCGCGGTCCCAGAAGCGGAATAGGCGAGCGACCGTTTCGTGCTCTGGTACACGTCGTTCTACTCGTTCTTGGAAGCCGTTCGAGACAACATACTCGTCCCGTGCCCATGTCGCGACTTCACCAAGGAACAAGCGGAAGGTCTTGAGGTCGATGCGCATCTCTTTGTAATCATTCAGTGTCTCTTCACCACTAGTGTCCTTGTTGAGCTCTCGAGCGAGTGCTTTTTCCATAACTTCTTTGGGATCGTTAGCCACAATGCCTGCATTGGAACTCGCTTTCGTGTCTGATGTCGCTCCAGGCGCATGCCTTGCTCTGTAGATCGACTCAACCACTTGATCGTAGATGAGACCAATCTCGTCTTTCGAAAAGCGACCATGATCTTTGAGATTGCGGATAGCGCTGCGCTTGGCAAACAGCTCGATCTCTTGAACAATCTCTTGTCGGAACCGACGGCGCTCGCTTGCAATCGTTTCATCCGTGATGATGCCGAATTCCCTAAACGCGACCACCAGCAGCTCTTGGAAGTTGGTGATCTGGCGATGACGGGGATTTGTGCTGTTAGGGTGCGCACTGTCGCCCAGCGACCTGAAGTAGCCTTTGATCAGGTTGATGAATGCACCATCGTCCGTGACTTGCAGCAACTCCTCGCCGTTGATCTTGAGAATGGCAAGACCCACTTGGAAAAGCACTTTGGGTCCCATGGCCATGAAGCAATCGACGATACGGAATGCAAAGATCATAGGCATCGAGTTGATGTAGAGCGATAAGAACCAAGGTAGCGAAGCGACGCTAAGCTGAATATCGGTTTTGACGAAATGTTCGTGAATCATCGGCAACGTGCGTTGCACCAGGTTCTCGAACACCTTCTGATCCAGTAATGTGCCAGACATGGATTGCGTGTAGTAGCCAGGTAGCAACCTCTCGCACAATGTGTCGAGCAGCCAGAAGCATTGCTCCTCGCTCATATAGATCAAGATGGCAGCCACGACAATGTTCATTGCCTGACAATAGCCCAGCTCGGGATTCTTCCAGCTGTACGCCACCAGAACCCTTCGCAGAGTGTCGATTCCTTCCGGTGTTTGATACGCCGGGTACTCAGGCAAACTTCGATTGAGATCCTTCTCGATCTCTTCGGTACTCGTGCTGGTGACCCCCTCGTACCGTTTCAAGATGGCATGATACTCGCCAGCGTGCGCAAAGCGGTTGTATATAGATCCGCTCGTGAGTTCCCAGATCTCGCCGCGGAGTCGATTTGGCAGACCGACCTGAACTAGGCGCAGGAACTGTGGGTAACGAAGGAGCGTCAGGTTGCGACCGTGGGCTTGAAAGTAATCTCGCCAGAGTTTGAGTTTGCTCTTCTCCCTCAACTTGCGAGCGTCACCAGGGAAGCCGAACGTTGCTCCCAATCCAGCTTCGTACTTTGGTGGTTCCTTATCTGAGGAAGGATCAACTCCGGTGGTGCTTGAGGCTGTAGCTGACGCATTCGCATCCGCAGAGAGAGACTTGCTCGATTCGTCCGCTTCCGAGATTGGTGTCTCTGTGGCGTCTGTCACCGCTCGCTTGCCCTTAGGGTCGGCCATGTCATCCGAGATGAGGAACTCGCTATAGCACCCAGCGAGGAAAGGTTTTAGCAGCTTCATATTGCCGAGTTGAGCACGGAGCTGATCGCGCAGCACAGCGCAGAAGTGCTCGCAGGTAGGACGCAGCGCATTGAGCTGCAGAATGATCTTCATACCATGCCAGACCACAATGCTGAGAGCGAAGACGGTGCCTTTGGTATTGAGTCGTTCGACTCGTCGTACACACCATAGCGGCAAATTCATTCGACAGCTACGACCACGATCGCCTTGACTTGCAAAGCACAAGAAGGACTGCGTGAGGGTGAGGCGACCCGCATATACCTGGTCTTCCTGAAGCCCATCTTTAGTAGCCGCGGAGAGCGAGAGGACGGACGAGGTGATCTCGGCGTCGATGATAGGCGATTCTCCGGTCGGTAATGAGAAAGCTTGCGCGAATAGCTGTGGCCGAGTCGGCGAACGATAGTCGCGCAACGAGTGTGCGATTGTAGACATCGTGCGCTGTGTTGCCGCTGCGCCGTGACTATTCGATTGCGGAGATGCTGCGATGGTGTTGAGGTCAGAGATGTCTGCTCGAGTGTTGGTTGCTGTCAGATATCGTTCATACAGTTGCGGTCGGAGTAATTAGAGCTGCTCCACGCAGGCAAATAGAGCACGGTCCGCACAGACCCTTTTCCGCCAAATTTTAGGATGTCAGATCGCGCTGATCGACAACGGAATGTGATTTTCTTGGCTGCGCAGAAGCTGAGCTCAGTTTGCTGAGGTGCGTGCGCGCTGAGCCATGCGTGATTCTATGCCCAACAGCTCCACATAGAGAAGCGGGGAGAGCGTGGCAGCATGACGTTGGTCCGCGAAACTCTTTCTTCCATACTGAGTACCTTCATCACCATTTCGAGATCTTTTACGCCTGCAACCAAGCACACGTTTCTTCAACATGGCGGACTCCAGCGATGCAGCCGCTTCGCTCAAGATCAACATCAAAGGTCCCTCGGACATCAAGCTGAGCATCGAGATCACTTCCGACCAAACCGTTCGTCAGCTCAAGGAAGCCATCGAGAAGCAGAAGCCCGATGTCCCTGCTGACACTCAACGACTCATCTACGCCGGCAAAGTGCTCAAGGACGACGAAGCGCTCTCCGTCTACAAGATCAAGGACGGCAATACCGTTCACATGGTCAAATCCGCCGCACGATCCGCTCCTACTACCGGTAACCCTTCTGTTCCTGGGACTGCGCCATCCGGCTCCAACAACTCTTCCTCCAACGCCGCTTCTTCGCAATCCCAAGGAGTGCCATCCAACTTTTCAGCAGGTCAAAACTTCACCAACAACCCCCTCTCGGCTCTCAACCGCGCCGACTACGCCGGTCCCCACATGGCAAGGCTTCTCAACGAAAGTGGTGGAGCTTTTGGCGGTATGGGTCTCAACCCACGCGATCCTAACATGATGATGGGTTTGATGCAGAATCCCGAAGTTCAGCGTCAGATGCGCGATATGATGTCTAGACCCGAATTCATCGATCAGATGATTGCGATGAATCCTCAGTTGCAAAGCATGGGTCCGCAGATGAGGGAGATGATGCGTTCGGAGCAGTTCCGTGACATGATTACCAATCCAGAGACGATGCAGAGGATGGCACAGATGTCGCAATTCATGGAGAGTGCTGGTATGGGTGGCGGCATGGGTGGTCTTGGTGGTCTTGGAGGAATGGGTGGTTTTGGTGGAGGAAACAACGGAGGAGGAGGTGGTGGTGCTGGTCAGTGGCCACCACCGGGGGCTTTCGGCACACCTGGTGGCGAGAGCGGTACCAACAATGGCGGCAATGCCAATAACGGAAATGGTAATGGCAATGGCGGGAACCGTGGATTCATGACCGGTCTTGGGAATGACAACACCAATGGACGCAACAACGGCCAGAACAACACAGGCGACTTTACTGGTAACTTTAATGGTCTCGGCAATACGCCAGGCGGTGGAGCAGGCGGAGCTAACCCCTTCGCCGACCCTGCATTCCTCCAGCAGATGTTTGGAGGTGCCGGAGGAGGTGCAGGTGGACCCTTCGGAGGTCTTGGTGGCCTCGGAGGCTTTGGAGGATTCGGTGGAGCTGGAGGCAATGCAGCATCTCGAGACACTCGGCCTGCCGAGGAACGATTCTCCTCCCAACTCGAACAGATGCAGTCGATGGGCTTTTACGATGGTCAAGCCAACGTTCGTGCGCTTCTCATGGCCGGTGGTAGCGTAGAAGGTGCCATCGGGATCTTGCTTGACAACCCGAACCCACCAGCACCCGGCAACTAACTGCCAGCTATCACCTCCACGTCTAGTATCGATATCGCTTCCTCATATACATCCGACTTTCATGACTCTGATAGCTATAGCTATGTAATACCAACTTGATCACACCATCAGACGAAACACAAAGGAGAGAAGTTTTGTTAATTCCATGTTGAATTTGCTGGAATCGAATGAAACGGATTCATGTTGAATGCTTTTGGGAGCGGGATATCATGTTGAATGGGTACAGAATACACAAGGTCTTGGCCACAACAGAAGCCAAAGAGAACCTTTTACAGAAACTAGAGAGATGCGAAGATAAGACGATGACTACGGGAAACTAGGGAGAAACAAGAATGCAAGATAGAGAGTGTGTGGATGGGGAAATGTTCATGCCCGGACCATAGCAGTTGATGCTGGACCCATGGGCACTTTAAGAAGCACAGATTTAGGCAAGGGTCTTGCGGCACTCCTCAGCGGCAGCAACCATGTTCTTGAGCTGGGCAGTGCACTCCTCCCAGGTACGGGTCTTAAGACCACAGTCGGGGTTGACCCAGATCGAGTCCTTGGGGAGAACCTCGGCCATGGCCTTGATACGGCCAACCATCTCGTCCTTGCTGGGGACACGGGGCGAGTGGATGTCGAAGACACCGGGGCCAATGTGCGAGGGGTAGCCAACCTTCTTGAAGGCACCGAGGAGGTGCTCACCAGACTTGGAGTGCTCGATCGAGATCATGTCGGCGTCAAGCTCGATGATCGACTTCATGATGAGCGAGAAGTCAGAGTAGCAGAAGTGCGAAGCGATGTTCATGGCGTCCGAGCAGCCCGAGGTCGAGAGACGGAAAGAGTCAACAGCCCATCGGAGGTAGCTGGCCCAGTCCTTCTGGCGGAGAGGGAGACCCTCACGGATAGCGGGCTCGTCGACCTGGACGGCGCGAACACCAGCCTTCTCGAGGTCGATGACCTCGTCACGGAGAGCAAGAGCGATCTGCTTGGACTGGACCTCCTTGCTGATGTCGGCACGGGGGAACGACCAGTTGAGGATGGTGACGGGACCAGTAAGCATACCCTTCATGGGCTTCTTGGTGAGGCTCTGGGCGTACGACGACCAGCGGACGGTCATGGGAGCGGGACGGCTGACGTCCGAGACAACGACGGGGGGACGAACGTATCGCGAACCGAACGACTGGACCCAAGCGTTCTGGGTGAAGGCGAAACCCTCGAGAAGCTCACCGAAGTACTGGACCATGTCATTACGCTCGGGCTCACCGTGGACGAGAACGTCAAGGTCGAGCTCCTCCTGCTTCTGGACGACCATCTTGATCTCGTCCTCAAGGAACTTCTCGTACTCCTCCTTGGAGATGTCGTTCTTGTTGAAACGAGCACGGTACTGACGGATCTCCTTGGTCTGGGGGAAGGAACCGATGGTGGTGGTGGGGAAGACGGGAAGGGCAAGGTGCTCCTTCTGGACCTCCTTACGGGTGCTGAAGGGCGACTTGCGGGCGAGGTCTTCGGGCTTGATGTTGGCGACGCGCTCACGAACGGCAGGGTCGGAGTTCTTCTCGAAGTCACGACGGGCCTTGATGCTCTTCTCGTTGACGGCAAGAGCCTCGGCGGCGGAGCTGGGGTCACGGAGAGCGGCAGCAAGGGTGGCGATCTCGGCACACTTCTCGTTGGCGAACGAGAACCAGTCGAGAACCTCGGCAGAGAGCTTCTTCTCGTTGGCAATGGTGATGGGGGTGTGGAGGAGCGACGAGGAGGAAGCGATCTGGACACGCGAAGCGTCACCGAGCTTCTCAATAGCCTTCTGGGCGGTCTTGAGGGCGGCGCTGAGGTCGGTCTTCCAGATGTTACGGCCGGAAACGAGACCGAGCGAGACGACGTGCTTGGTGTCGGCGAAGGCGGAGAGAACCTCGTCAAGCTGCTCAGGGGCACGGTCGAGGTCGATGTGGAGACCAGCGACGGGGAGAGACTTGACAATCTCGAGGTTGGACTCGAGCTTGTTGAAGTAGGTGGCAACAAGGACCTTGACCGAGGGGGCAGCCTTGGCGATGGTCTCGTAGGCAGCCTTGAACTCGGAAGCGTACTGCTGAGCACGGTCGAGGACGAGGACGGGCTCGTCGATCTGGACCCACTCGGCACCAGCCTCACCGAGCTTGGCGATCAACTCACCGTAAACGGGAGCGAGCTTGTCAAGGAGCGAGACGGGGTCGAGCTCGGCGTTCTTGGCATCCTTGCCGGGCTTACCGAGGGCAAGGAGGGTGACGGGACCGACGAGGACGGGGCGGGCGTTGTAGCCGGCCTCCTTGGCCTCAACGTAGTCGTCGATGTACTTGGTGCTGTTGATCTTGAACTCGGTGGACTCGCTAAGCTCGGGGACGAGGTAGTGATAGTTGGAGTCGAACCACTTTTGCATCTCGGTAGCGGGGAGATCGACACCGTTCTTCTGGTGACCACGAGCCAAAGCGAAGTAGGTGTCGAGGTTGTCGAGACCAGACTTGGCGTAGTTCTCGGGAATCAAGTTGAAGGTGTTGGAGGCATCGAGAACGTGGTCGTAGAGGGAGAAAGTACCGGTGGGGATGACATCGACACCAGCGTCCTTGATGAACTTGTAGGTCTGGAGACGCTGCTCCTTGGCGACCTTGAGAAGCTCCTCCTGGGTAGACTTGCCACCCCAGTAGGCCTCGAGAGCTTTCTTGACCTCACGCTGAGGGCCAATGCGGGGGTAACCGAGAACGGCGGAAGTACTAGAGAGGAAGAAGAACAGGGTGACAAGGGTCAGTAACAAATCCACATGTGAACATTTGGTGCTGTGACGAGCAGGCCGCGTGTTGCGCATAGCGCGATGATGTATCGAGCACGACAAACACTGCCGGCATGAACGGCAACGAAGCTGTGAAGATGAACACTTACGCCATTTTGTATGTATGAAGCGGGCGGGAGAAACGAGGAAAGGGAATTGTATGAAAGCTTTGTCTAGGGGATCAAAGCTGGGGAAAACTTCCTGAACGTGGTGACGAGCAAGAAGAAGATGTTTTGTATTTGCGACGGAGCGCGGTGAAGTGATGTGTGATGAGATGGGAGGGGTGGGGATGACGGATGGTGTGAGGAAGGAAGAAGGGATGTGCGCAAGAAGAAGTGGGATCATATAGCACTCGGAAGAAGGGGCAGAGCAGCGGAACGTTCGCACGCAGTGGCCATTTGTCTGTGGTAGAGCGGCACAGTGGCAGGGCAAGCAAGGGCTCAGCACCCTCTCGCGCTAGGGCCAGGCGTAGACGTTTAGCAGGTGCAGCGTGCGACATCTCGCCCTTTTCCGCCACACTCGACGCGAAAACGAGAAGAATCAACGAAGCAGCGAATGGCCCGAGCTCAGGCAGTTGGCCACTGTCTGGAGGAGCGACACGTTCTTCTTGAATGGAGCAGATTTTTTCTTCTCTCAGGCTCCGCTCCGCTCTTTTTCCACTTTCTTCCAATTTTTCTGTCTCTGCTCGCAGTTTGGCCGCTGTGAGCCGGTCTTGCGTTGGCTTTCAGACTCGGAAGTCACAATTGAAAGCACTTGAGCTTTCGGGTGTCGTCTGCCACACTTCTCATTGGATCCGCTCTCTCTGCAACCCCAGCCGTTTGTTGGAAAAGGCGTGATGAAAGCGAAGAGGGTTCACTTTCTTCTTGGTTCAAGAAGAAGAGCGAGACTCGAGTCAGACCGTCCGCTTCCTTGCTTCTGCAGCTTGCACCTTTGGACAACGATTCCTGGTTGGTCAAACCCGCTTTTAGGCAAGCATTGTGTGTAGATGAGATCGGTCAAGATCAGCGGATCCATCTGATTTGATTGGTCTGCGATGTGACAGATCACGTACGATTATCTCCCCTGTCCAGCACGCATGAAGCACTTTTGGACCTTCCACAGCACAAATCTTCCTTCGCTCGTGTAAGACGTGCAGATCCCTTGTGCACGCCAGCATCGGGTAACGTACACAGTGATTGACTGGAACTTTCGCACTCTTGAGCGTGGAGAGTATGTCAACGTGCACGTCCTGCAGACATTCTCAGCCGACCGTATCGTGACTGCCCGTCGACGTGGAAGTGAGCAGGCGAGGTCGTTTCAATATCGGAATCTTCCGAGAGGTGCCAGACAGATCGGGAGATCCATTCAGCAGATGCGCCCAAGGTGCTCACATGGCCTCTCTCCAAGGCCTGGCTCACAACGGCTCAACCCATAGTCGTCAATCACGCCAGGTTATGGAAAGAATTGGCAGCTCCAAAGGTCTGTCATACAGCGTTCAATCATGCATTGTCCTATATGTAGTGCGACCTCAATCGTCCAAAGTGCCACATCGTTCGAGGATAACAGCCAGCTTATCCGGATCGTTCACCTGAAAGTGACTCGAGATGATGTCCGATACGTTGATGTTCTCCAACCCTGGTACGTCATCGATAGCACGGCTGCCTGCCACGCGAGGCAGTTTGCCAGCCCTGAGTTCTTCTACCGACACTCCTGAACCCAGCCAGGCAGCGATACCGCAGACCATGTCTTTGGAGGAAAACACATTGACAAATCGCCTTTGTACGATTGTCCTCACCTTGCGTAGCGTCGAAGCTGAAGGTGTGATCGGCGCCGAGATCAAGATGACCGAATCGATCAGATGAGATGTGTTCTCTGGATCTTTGGCAAGCTCATTTAGAGCCGTGAGGATTGTCGCGGCACCCAGAGATGTTCCGATTAGGACCACAGGTCTGTGACCTTGGACTTCGTTCCTCAGCGTCTCTGCCAGGATGAGACCGGCCTTGTGCGCCTTGGTCTTGGCACGCACAAAGACGCCGTCCAGCGTGGCTGATGCCGCATTAAAGACCGTCATCGGTAGCGTGATCGCAGCGATGCCTGCAAGCGCGGTCTTCTTGACCACTTCCTCCGCAGCTTTGGTGCCTCCGGTGCGGATCAAGTTGTCCAGCATGTAGGAGCGAAGACCTTGGCCCGCCTCCTTCATCATGTCGGCCTCGCATTCGATCGCAAACGCATCGCGGCCATCCTTGGCGTGCTCGAAGATGTGCGTCCATGGAACGATTTGCTGATCCGTCTCGAGGATGAGGCCGCTGCAGCAGATGCTAGCATGTAGGCTCGGGATCGCCACACCTGCTTTGCGAGCCTCACTTGCGAGCTCGGCGAATGAGAAGGATGAAACGCCACGCAGGCGTCTTTCGACACGATAGCCAGCCAGTCCTCCTCCTCCGAGACCAAACAGTGTGCCAAGCATGATGATTCCGCCCGAGGTGGCCAAGAATGACGCTCCTGTAAGACCGACGAGAGCGGGAGCGATCAGCGGCGCTGCCAACCCGCCGGTCAGGCCAATCACTAGACCTCCTGCAATGAAACCACCTCCCATTGCAGCCCACTTGCCCCAGGTGACCTTCTCACGCTCCCTTTGCACCACTGTGCCAGAGTGCTGGTTCATGTACTCAGAGCGTTGCGATGCTTGCGTGATCGAGCCCGTGCGTGCATCAAGCGAAGCGCCTGCCGGAAGCTGCTCTACGATTCCTTTACCATGCTTGGACGCGGAAGCTTTGTCGCCCTCGCTCATGATGAAGTAAATGGTCTGAGCCATGACTTTCTCAGCCATCCAGACTTGACGTGCTGATATGCCCATCGCTGTGATTGCGACAAAGATGATCGAGCGTGCTCGCGCATCGTAGTGGCACACCTCATTTGGCTTGACCGGCTGCTTGGGTTCATTTGACGCTGGCTTGCTGGTATCGTTCTTGGCTGCGGCTTGGGGGTTGACGAGTTCTTTGCTTGCGGAAGAAAGCTTGCTCCACCCAGACAGAGTGCCTGCTTTGAGTGAGGTGAAGGCTGTCTTAGAGGCGCCACCAATCATTCTTCCCGCCTCTGATACGGTTGCCATTGCATCATCTGCTGCTGAGCTGGGACCGGACGCTGAGGCGGTTTGAGCTGATGACTTCTCCGAGGTCGAGACCGTGCCAGCACCTTGGGCGAATTGTTGTTGCTGCGAAGGTCGGGGAGGCAGAGCGGGCGGACTCGCGTCGGGAATTGACTCTTTCTCTGTGCGGGGCAGGTCCAGCTGCGTCTCTCCGAAGAGGAAGTCTTGCTCAAAGATGGTGGAAGAACCATCTTGGGCGCGAAACTGACCTAGACCCAGCGCTATTAGCAAGAGCTCGTGAGCCACTTCTATCTCTTGACCTGAATCCGCATCGAGAGCGCCCTGCATGCGCTTTGGGGGTGCGGATGCCAATGTATCACGAGACAGTGTTCGAGCTCTCTGCAGGCGACTACGATCACCAGAGATGGGCTGCGGAGTTGTGGAATCTGCATCACCTCGGAAGTAGTCTGGCAGCTCTTGAGCATCTTGATCGTATGAAAAGCCTTCCGATCCTTGATCCGATAGTGCGGGCGAGGAGGTCAGATGAAGATTTTGGAGGTCTGCTAACGGCTCCGCGCTGCCATTTTGGCCATCTGATGTCTCTTTCTGGTCTGTCTTGCTGTCATCTTTGTTGTCATCGATCCCTTTGATTGGCAGGTCCAGGTTTGGGAAGCGGCGTGCGTGGTCTGAGCCGGACTCGAATTGTGGTTCATTCCGACAGATGGGGTCATCCGTACCCGCGTGCTCCAAGCGGCCTTGTGCGGCTGATAGGACGTCCTCGAGGCTGATCGGATTTGGCGGCAGCGAGTTCTCCGGTATGCCAAGATGCTGGCATGTTGCCGTTAAGAATTTGTTGCCATAGTCGGACCATTCTTGTGCGAGTGAGTAAGTCGGCATGCCAGGTGTTGACGAGGAGGCTGATTGGAAAGGACCAGTACCAAGAGCGCTCGAGCGCTCGACATGGCGTTGCACAGCGTACTTGATTGAAATGCAGGTAGCCAGACGGAGATGCGGAGACCAGTTGGGCGAGTATGATTGCAGGGATGACAGGTCCAACGAGGCCGGAGCGGGGCGCCCACGGTCCTTCTTCGAGAACATGATGTGCCACTAGCCGTCTCCTGAAGTGCGATCGATCACAATGCGAGTAGCTGAATCTGAAGTATGGTGTTGCTAGGATGGAAAGATGACAAGACAGTGAAGATAGAGCTGATACGAGGGTGACACGGGGCGGTCCGAGGACATGCAGGTGTGCATGCACCACATTTTTTAGCTCAATCCTCCACATCTGTCAGACGTGAAAATTACAGCTGCAGGGCGCGCTCGGCTGCCGTCGGTCAAAATTGACATCAAAGCCGCACTGTCTACTGCGGGAAGCACAGCCTCTACATACTCCGCCTTCTGTAGTGTTGTACAAGCCTTTGCCTTACTTACTACTTTTGCCCCACCACCTTCAAACAGTATCAGCACGGATAGCGCTATGGCAAGCTCGTAATGCTAGAAGAAACAAACTCCTCTGCAAAGTAAGCAATCAAGCAAGAAAGGACTTTGGACGTCTCAGCACTCCTCCTCTCGCCCACTGTGCTCACTTCGATGCGAATGAGATCCTTCTGATTGGGTAAGTACTCATCGAGCCAAGATGAGGCCCTCAGCGCAGCCCCAGCAGCACAGCTACCAGCGCACGAGCTGGCAACCGGATGCTCCAAATGCTCCGAATGGACCGACTAGACCAGCATCGTACCATTCCGCATCAGGTCTGAATGCGAACCTACATCCCCAGCAGCAGACGAGCCAGACGCAGGCGCATCCAGCCTACTCGCCAGTATTCCCAATGCCAGACCGCTTCGTGAACCCCTTCGTAAACCCTTACGAGCATCCTCCTTCGAACCGAGCATCCGTCGACTACGGCACTCATCGCAATGTACAGCCGTTGCAATTCGGTCCAGGCGATCCACTCTTCGCAGGAGCTCGATCATCTGCACCCGCTCCAAGTCGGCCAACTTCTCTGGGAGCTCCACCGCTGGTACATGCGCCAAGATCGAATCCCAGCGTTGCCACCTTCCCTTCGACTCCACATACTGGGACTGGCCAGAGAACAGTGTCAAGCCCTTCTGCACAAGCTAGTACACCGGCGAGGACAGGTGCCTCACATCGTGGACCCAGACACGAGTTTGACGACTGCCCAGGCTGCTGCGCCGAGATGGAGGATGCAATTAAGGCCTCATTGCATTCCGCGAAGCAAGAGGACGAGTCTCGACACAACCTTCGTGAGCAGCAAGAGCTTGATCGCATCTATGCATTGACGGCCGAGGAAGAGGAGAGGCGGCGCCGCCTCGAGAAAGAGGAGGAAGAGCTACTTCAAAAAGCTATGGAAGACAGTCGACGAGAAGCAGAGCTGCAGGCACAGAAGGAGGCACGCTTACTTGAAGAATCGCGCCAGTACGCCATCCGTCAACGTGAGAAGTCGGCTCAGCTCGAATTGCAAAACCTCGAGGCTGCCAAGTTGGCCTCTGCCGAGCAAGAAGAGCAAAGAAGGAAGGACTTGAATGCTATGCAAGATGCTGAGAAGAGAGCGCTTCAGCTCAGCCTGGAAGAGCAGGAGGAAGAGTGGGCGAGGCGAGAGAGTGCGGAACGAATGTTGCTCGAGTTTCTTGAGCAACGAGGTGCTCGAGATCGTCCAGTTTCGCAAATGCTGGCTCCTGAGTCAGGTGCCTCCTCTGCTACGTTTCCGTCCAGCTCAAATACCTCCCCCTCACTTCGGACGCCGTCCCGTTCCAGCACACCCGGCACACTTGAGGCTGACGATCTTGAAGCCGAGTACTGGCGATTCGCTGGTCATGACGAAGCCTACAGGCTGGCACGTCAGATGCAGCAAGCTTCCCTCAACGACTCTACTGGTCATCGTCAATCTCAGGCTTCCGGCTCGCGAATAGCAAGGCCCCTTCCGCCAACACCTGGCTCGGCTGCAGGTAGCAGTAGTTCTATTGAGCAAACGTTTGCAACACCACAGAAGCATGACCCTCGCCCACTTGTTACACAGCCTGCTCCGCTGCATGCGGCGGACGATGCCCCACCTGCATATTCCGAAGCAACACCAGACAAAATCGGCCCACACCAAGGTGCCAGCACTGGCAATTCATCGACGCTACTCAACAATGGATCGCGCTTGAATGAGAGTCAACCAGGGCCGTCCAATCGGGCTCATCTCGTGGAGAGCAATCTGTCTTCTGCGCAGTATCCTCCAGAGAAGGTCTCTTCACCTCGATACGACGCCTCTACGCTCGAAGAACTCAGCCGACCCGTGCTGCAGCAGCGGTCCTCCTCCTCCAGCTCCAGACATAGCCAGATGAGCGGCAGCCGCCTCAACCGCATGTCAATTGTCAGCACACCAGGAGCTGCGTCTATTCCTTCCAGTCCGTCCCCAGCACCATCAGGCGATGGCCGATCTCCACGGCACTCAGTTGTTGAGCCGACAACACCGTCCATTCCGGAACGTGGCAGCTCCCATAACACCCCGGTTTCGAAGCGTACCAGTGCATCTGGCAGCTCGCTAATCGCCGAACAGCGCGGTCAGCGTGCGCTGACTGGACTTGACTTCGGCTATTGCAACACCCCTTTCGCAGCTGAACTCGACAAGTCTCGTCTGCCCTACACTCAGACGGCTGCAGCAACGACTGCATCTACGTCCTCCGTATCAGTATCCACATCTGCTGGAAAGTTGCTCTTCCCAAACTCGATCGAGCTGGCAAGTATCAGCAAAGCTCACCGTCCGGCAATACTCGGTGCAAGTAGCTTCTTTGTCCTTCGCGCCCTTTCATGGAAGAGCCTGCTCCGAGCCCTCGCTTGGTATGGCAACAGCCGCGTCGAGGCTGGCCCTGAAGAAGTTGCAGCAGCAGGTGACCGGCGAACGGCTGCAAATGGGTCAGGTCGTTGCTATCTGCACGCAGAAGTAGAGTTTGTCACGCCAACGAGGGTCGACATGGGTATGGGTGTGGGCGACTTCGCCAGGGCCTCTCAAAGCACAGCTGGCATGCCCAGGAACTCTGCGCCGGCGCATGTAGCGCTTTGCATCTCCCTCGTTCCGACGACGTCCGCTGGTGGAGCAGGCGCATGGCTCAAGTCGGAGGAATATCAGACGATCAAACGCGAATCCCGAAGGCTGGATGCATGGTACGCTGGCAGGGGTTCAGCCAGGCGATTGATCCAATTGGCGCGGCAGCCTCCGTCACTGCCGGTGCCATTAGTCGAAGTGGCTCAGCTCTTGCATGCTTCGCACACTTTCAGTGCTGCTTGTCCATCCTCAGGTTCAACAGCACGTCACTCGCCTCGTGACCTCCACCATGCGATCGAAAGACATGATGAAGGATTTGTGCGTAAGCAACAGGCTATGCTCGCAGCAAGTTCTGCTCTCGCATCGGCGAACGGGATCCCTGGTTCTGCCTCAACTACGTCGCTCGCCCTCTCAAATCCTCGCTTCAGCATGACAGGTCCTAGCCGTACGTCTATCTCGACTGAACAAGGGAGATTCGGAGACGATGATGATGATCTGGATGACGATGATGATGAGATCGACGTCAACGACTTTAGCTTGCTCGAGCATGGATTGGCAGCCGATGGATCCTTTGATGCTCAGGACAAAGTGCTGATGGGTAAGCGCCAGAGACTGAAGGCAAAAGTCAAACGCCGTTTGGCCAAGCGTAGCTCGGATGGCAGGGTCGTTGACGAAGATCTCGCAACTTGGATCACGCCGTTTGACCTTTCGCAGCACGGCTAATCCTAAGCTCAAATCTTCAATACAATCAATACCATCGACAATAACACGCACATGCACTGTATCACAATCGCTAGAGGTTTCGTTTAATCATCTGATGCTTGCAGTGGGGCTTTTTTGAGTCCTATGAATGCGGAATGAGGACTGTATGGGTGGGTGTGGATGAGAGTATGAAATACACGGTGTGGCGGGGCAGTGAGAGAATCATTAGAGATTCTTGAAAATGTGATGTGATGCGCCATCACGCAAACCGAATGAGCTGCGTGCAAGCTTTTGAATCGCAGAGACCCATCCTTTACAGAGTCAACAATGTATGTTTGCCAGTGAAAGAGTGGGCCAAGCGAAGCAGGAAACCAAGAAGACTTGAACGACGGTGAACGAAAAGAGCCGGAAAAGAGACCTTGGTGGTATCGTTAGAGACGCCATTTGCTGGAACATGAGTGATCCGATGATTGCAACAGGCGGCACCTCTACTGAATGAGAAGCGATAGGGGAACCGCTTAGTAGCCGTACGAAGCGAGCTGGGAGTTGACGTCCTTGAGCTTGGAAGCAGTGGCGGTCTGAGCGGCGGCGAGCTTCTTGGAAGCAACGACCTTGCGCTCGTGGTAAGCCTGCTGCTTGACCTTGCGCTTGGCCTCGAGCTTGTCGACGGTCTCCATGTGGTTCCAGCCGACCTCGTGCGAGATACGCTTGATGGTAGCGAACTTGCGGCCGGGCTTAAGACGAAGGACACGGAGAGCGGCGGGGATGACCATGAGCTTCTTGCGGTCGTAAGGAGGGGGGACACCCTCGTAGACCTTCAATCGCTGGAGGGCAGCGGCACCACGAGCGGTCTTGTGGGGAAGCATACCACGGATGGTCTTGTAAAGGATGCGCGAGGGAGCACGGTGGTGGAAGGGACCGGACTTCTTGGGGTTAACCATGTGACGCTTGTGGAGGTAGGCGTGGTACTTCAACTTGTTGCGGAAGAAGGAGCCGGAGACGTTGATGAGCTCGGATCGGACAACAACGACCTTCTGGCCGGAGAGGAGCTCCTTGGCCAAGGTGGCGGCGAGACGACCGAGGAGGTGTCCCTTGCCGTCAACGATGTATGGGTTTGCCTGCTGGAGGGACATCTGTGGTGAGTTGAGTTGGTGGTGAGGAGATGAGAGAGAACAACGGTCAGTCTTTTTGCCCTTCTAACTGACTGCAGACTAGACACTGGCTGCACCCGACCGACGACTGAGATTTCAACATGTGATCCTGAAAACTTCGTTCCGCAACATATTCTAACGGATTGATTCCCTCGCAACCCTGTCTGACATCGGCCGCTGACGACTAAGCAATGCATCAATCTTGCTGTGCACCGCCCAATTGCTAGCAGGCTGCCAAATGCTTGCTCCATCTAGAAATCCGAAGTGTTCCTTGCGATCCTGTCAGACCTTCCTCCGATGTTGATAACGATCATGCAGCGCTTCAGAATATGCTCGCGAGTGACCAACCGTTGATGCTGTCCAGTCGTCCGATGGGTCCGTGGCCTCGCAACAAATGCTAACATCTCCGAGCTGCAACGAAACCTGTGAAAGCAACTCTGCAACACATGATGTTGATGGCGCGGCCAATCCTGAGAAGGTCCTTCTCTTCCCCTGCTTGACCTATTCAAAGTTCCGTCTATCTGCTTCCTACGACCTCCTGCATGATGTTCGTTGTAGCCTCCCTCTTCATCATATCGGTATGCGTGTTGGCACTTTGTACCGACGGAATGCTGAATCGTACCGTTCTGGATGCTGATGCTGCGATGATGTCTGCTGATGTCTGTCGGTGTAGAGTCTGGTGCCAGCAAGTATGGTGATGCAGATACGAACCTTGACAATATGATTCTTGACGGGTGTGGTGGTGTCGAGGATGATGATCAGAAACCTCGAATCGCAAAAGCCAGCAGCTCCCAGCTCTCGACTCTCTCGACTCTCGGCCAGCAGCTCTCAGGTCGCGCACAGCGCTCTCTGCGGCTTCCAGCTTGCTCGAGTTCGCTGCTTCCGCTAACATTCTCAAAAGTCTCGCATCGACTCGAAAATGAACGAGCTGCTTTGAGGAGCCACAAATTTCCACATTTTGCTGCGCCTCTGCACTTCGCCTGCTAAAATCAGCGGTCAGGTGACCTCGGCCGATGTGTTCGCTGCGAAAAAAGAGGGCAATCGAAATTTGCGCGATGTTAGACATTTTGGGCTTTTTGGACTTCGCTGTGCTGTGGCTTCGTCTCATTCAGGAAATTCAGCAGCTGAGGGCAGCCTTTTGGAGAACGCAAGCAAAGTTCAGCTTCGTTGAGGCTCAGAGGCAGCAAGAGGCAACCTGATTCTTCGAGACAGCTGAAAGAGCAGCTAGCCGTGTGTGTGTTTGTGTGTGTGGCAGCAGCGAGTGAGCGAGTGAATCTAGAATCGCAGCCTGCTCATCATCATCTCGGGTCACCACCATCCTCACCCGTCAAGAAAGGTACGTTCGATATCAGCACCTGTCAATCGTCTTTCGCAGTCAGTCACGGCAACGCACGCATCGCACGCAGCAACCGACATTACCCCAGCATCGACCATACAGCACAAATGTAAGGCACACACATACATTAGCAATGTATCTCCAGCATCGCATCTTTGCCCGCACTTGTCCAAGTAGCATAACGACCAACAATTAGCAAACGCTATACATCCCTCAGCAGCAGCTCATGCAGGCATACGCAGCCCATTTTCGATTTCCACACCAGTGATAGATCCTTATAGCCAGTGACATGTTCAGCAGCAGACAAGCTACCCATCCGTCATCATGGAGCAATAGAGGCAGGACAAGTCAAAAGCCAAGCACCCCCCAGAGGTGCAAACCAGTAGGATTGATATCATGGCATAGCAGGGCATAGTCAACGCGGCAGTACATTACGCAAGCTCGTCAAGCAGTGGATGCAGATTGGCATATTGACAGACACAGTGCGGATTGTCAGGCTGGCGTTCGAAAAGGAACATTGCGATCGAAGGGCACAGGAGATCATGATTGGAATTGCGATGTGGTTACAATTGGCATTACTGTGGTCATTTCCGTCGTTTCGCTTTGCAGCCGTGTTTGCGATCGTGGCATCAAAGCTATATTGAAGTGGGACTATCCGCAGATGTCAACTTCGGCACACAACGTCATCACCTGCACCTTTACAAGCATCAGTTGCCACGTACGCCGCTGCCCTCCGACACTCTGCGTTGCGCGGGCACCAGATTGCAATTCTTGAATTGCGAAAGACGAAAGACTTGATGGAAATCCAAGCCAGCGCGCTTCCCAGCTCAACTTGTACTGACTTGTTCGTTCCTTCTCACTCTCACCAATTCATCGCACACTACCAGATCGTCAAGATGGCTGCCACTTCCATCCCCATCGTCAAGAAGCGCACCAAGGCGTTCAAGCGCCACCACTCTGACCGATACCACCGTGTCGGTGAGTCTTGGCGCAAGCCCAAGGGTATCGACAGTGCCGTTCGTCGTCGTTTCCGCGGTACCGTTCGCATGCCCAAGATCGGTTACGGTTCCAACAAGAAGACCCGTCACCTCATGCCCAACGGATACCGCCGCCTCGTGGTCTCCAACGTCCGTGACGTCGAGCTCCTCCTCATGCACAACGGTGTCTACGCCGCCGAGATCGCCCACAACGTCTCGTCCAAGAAGCGCATCGACATCCTCGAGAAGGCCAAGGCTCTTGGTGTTAAGGTCACCAACGCTAACGCCAAGGTTCGTGCTCAGGAGGCATAAACTGTTCCACCACATCCTCTCTCACATTATTGGATTCCGTAGTCACGCTCGCCACCTGTAGACGACTTGCATATCGTTCGTCTATACCGTGATGTTCTAGTCCGCCTTTCGCTCGCATATTTTCATGTACAAACATCACATCACACACACTACTGCAAAGGTCACATCTAGTTGACTGGAGCGCAAAATATCAATCGCCCCCTAGCGCGGGCCCGATCGAACGAAAAACAACTCAGACTCGTTTGCCCCGAGTGTGTAATGATGAGCAGATTCGCGATACCTCTTGAGATGTTATCGGTCCATATGTGGACCGTTTGAGCTACGGTCGTTTGGACTGGGATGCAGTGAAAAGAGCCTGACCAAACAGTAAGGAACGAGGCTGTTGTATCGGAAGTCGGATTTTGTAGAACGCGCTTGTGTGGAGCAAAGCGTGCATTCCTGGAACTGAGCGTGTCAGGGTCCGGTCGCTCATGCTAACGCGGAACAGGCTGGATCTCTTCTTATACCATCATCGGTACAAGCTCATCATCGCACACTCGAGCGACTTACTCCATTGGCAGGGCGCTTTCCCTTACTTGGAGCCCATTCCTGGGCTTGCGGCATCGCCGAGAATCTATGCTTGACGCACGAAGGCTAACTCGCTGAGTTACGAGGCTTACGGACTGCAAAATCACATCCATCCGGCAGCATGAGCGAAGCGAGCGGATCCGCGTCGCCGGCTACACCAGCTGTAGCTGGAGACTCCAGTGCTCTTGGCGCAAGACCGAAGCGAGCCGTTCGTCCCACAGCCAAAGCGCTATTGGCAAGGGAGCAATCACCCGACGGATGGGAGCACGGTGGTTCGAGGCGGTCACAGCCCTCGAGGCCGATCCGCACCTCTTCTGGTGCGAGGCCGCAGATCAAACTCAAGATGAAGGCATCAGGAGGAGGTACAGCCGCTGGCGTAGGGCAAGGACCAAAGACGCAACCGTACATGCAAGGATACGATCGTGAGCTCGATTCCGAGGATGATGAAACAGGCGAAGGACTTGCATTTGAAGAGCAACTCATCTTCCGCATGCCCGAGGGTCCAGAATGCGACAAGCTTAGAGAAGCTATCCAGAAGCGTCAGCTAGGTGACGATGTATGGTTCAAGTTCAAAGACTCTAGGAGGGCGGTAGTTCACGTCGGAGACTCCCTCTTTTCAGCCAAACTGGTCGATCTGCCAACCATCACAGAATCACACAAGACGCTCGATAACCGACAATTCTTCAAGGTTGCAGATATCGCTCAGATGCTCGTGGTAGAGGGCAAGATCGCGGATGAATCGCAAGCGTCCTCGAGTGCCGCTGGCAAAGGTTTCAACATCGAAGACTTTATCTACCCTCACGGCATCACACCTCCCATGCACTGGGCAAGAAAGCGTCGATTCCGCAAACGTGCTGCAAGACGAGCAATCGAGACAGTGGAAAAGGAAGTGGAGAGGCTGTTGAAAGCGGACAAGAAAGCGGACGATGTCGAATACGAGATGATCGATGCAGCGGATGAAGGTGGATCGGACGATGACGAAGACAATCAGCGCGGTGGTCGCTCTCGAGGCAGGCAAGTGTCACCAGGTGGCTCACAAGCCGAGACACCCATGCCTGACGGCTCTGACGCCGGCTCGCAAGACGAGGATGAAGATGAAGACGATGAGGACGGAGAGGGAGGCGAATCATCACACCGTCGTCGCGACGGAGACATGGATGCAGACGGAGCCGAAGGTGGCTACGATCAAGACGACGATGACGATGATGTGGACGAAGATCTCGCGGCCGAGCTTGACGCTGCTCTGGAAGAGGAAGAGGATGATGACGATGATGGCGAGTCAACGCGAGGCGCAGGCAGCGAAGCACAAAGCCGTGCCAGCGATCAAGAGGATTTGTGGGATGACGACGACGATGATGATGCCGATGACGGCGGCGAGGACGACGATGACGAGGAGGATGAGAACGACGAAGAGAAGGAACAGCGTGTGCGAGAAGCTCAACTCGAAGCGGAGTGCAGGGAACTTGAAACGCTGCTGCGCAGAAAGCAGGCCGACGTGGATGGAACAATGAACCTTATCATCAAGAACCGTCATCAGCAGGCTCTCCGCAAGCTCACAACTGAGCGAGATATGAAGCGCAACCAGCTTGCAGATCTCAAGCAGACTCGAAAGGAGCGCAAAGAGGCCAACTTGGCAGCAGCAGAGGCGGCTCAGCAAGCTGCTGCCGCAACATCTGGAGACAATATGGCTGAAGACGCGGAGCAGACCCAACAACATGGAGACGAAGCGACAACTCAGTCATCCGAACGCAGACCGAGCAGCTCGCAACACGACTCGCAGAACGCCGCCGCAGGTGGATCGAGCAAGGCCGCGGTGGCCGGTGCAACCCCAATCCACAGTCAAGGCATGCCTCCTCCTGCACTGCCAGCAAGTCGGAACATTCCACAATCCTCTCCGACCGCAACCAAGACAGCCGTGCATTTTGCTGAGCCAGGCAGCTCAAACACACAAGCCGACGAGGACGGTGGCGATGGTGACTTGTGGGATGACGACGAAGACGAAGAAGAGTAGTGATGCGCCCGATTTCCACGTTACCCCAAAGTCACGATGATGGCGACGACGACTAAGTCTTTGCCACAACACCATCACTTTACTTGGAAGCCTTGACGGCGGAAAGCGATCGAAGCCAAAACTTCAGCAAATCGCTTACTTAGCCTTCTGAGCTGCTTTGTCACTTTGCTTCCTTTGTTGGCTGCGGCAACAGTTGACTTGACCACGCCAACTGCAGCAGTCTGTCGCATGACATGGACGGCGAAGCGTCCTAGAGGGGGAATATGGAGTCACCCATCATGCAGCATCACCTTGACGTCGGCGTCTTACTCAAGTGTCTTCCGCTCCGCTCGGGCACGACCTTTCACAATTTTGTATTAGTATTTGAACTGCAATCTTATCAGCAACGCACTAGTCTCATCTGGCCGATTGTGTCCGTCATGCGTCAAGCTACTCTTCAGTTAAAGGTGATGTTCTTTCAGGCGAGAGGAGGTCAAGGTGGTACATGGCGGATCGCCCGATTCAACTTAGGGCGGCATCGCGATGCTAGTTCTGCGAACTGCAGCTTCTGACAGACCGTCACATCCGACGTTGCAACATGACGATCTTCTAGAGTCTGAAACCTATGAAAACGAAAGCTCAACTCGTTGGCAAAAAGGCAAGGTTCCGAATTCTAATTCGCCCTCGCTTCGCGCCTCATTCAAGTCAAAGAAATACATTTTCAATTCGTATTATTAATACAACAAGTACACAGCACAATTCAACACACACAGTTCGAACCCGCAAAGTCCAAGACGAGATGCCAGTCCGTTGCCGCAGTCGCTCGAAATAACTCAGCACATCGCCCTTGCGCTTTGACCATCCCTGCCCCTCTTGAATTATTACTCAATCCTCCGATCATAGTCATAGCCCGATGCAGATGCCACGAGACAAGCAGAACTCGACAACATATAGAAAGCCCAGAAGAAGGACGAGAAGATCTTCCGGCGGGGCGATCAACGGGAGCTTTGCAGACAGCTGGAGCCGAAGAGGAACGTGCGCGGGAAATGTCTGTCAATACCTTGTCTGACATTGGCAAGGTCTCCTGAGAAGATACACGCACAGTCCACCTTAGGTCTTCAGAGCGTTCAGAGCGTTCAGAGCGTTCAGACTGTTCAGACAGACAGAGACAGCTCTTCCCGTGGGAACGTAGCGTTAGAAGGGCGCATTGCAGCAATTGATCTGGTGCTAAAAGTGGCTGTATGCATTTGAATTGGAGGTGACTTCACTGGCAGTGCAAAGAACATTTCCTGAATACAAGAAAGCTGCAAGGAAGCTTTCTGATGTGAAGCTCTGTATTGAAAATTGTGATCCCCAGTTTCAAATGGCTGTATGCGCTCTTACACACTGTCGGAATGCCTTTTGATCACAAATTGCAACTCCTGGACGGCGAAGGCGCTCGTTGAAAATTCGGTCTTCTGATTCGAACAAAGCGTTGTGCTGAGCTGTGGTGGGCTGCCCAGTCTGGTGCAAAGCTCGCTGTGCTTCTTCCAGATTCAATGAGGTCTCGAGCCTGCCAGTTGGTCCAATCATTGAGGCACACAGGCAGAGGAAGCTGGAAGTTGACCAGCAAGAAAAATTTTCTTCGCCTGTGAGCGGCGACGAGCAGAGATTTGCCCCCCAAATCTTCGTTTGGCAGGCGTTTGTGCGACGCCCGCCCGCTCGTCGCAGTGTGCGCGCCCCAGAGCGCCAACAGAATAAAGACCGTCTGATCTCGTCAAAATCTTCCCTTCTTCCCTCATACATCGTATCATATCATACATCAAAAACATCATCCAAAATGGGTAAAGAGAAAGCTCACGTACGTATTCAACACACGCAAATTATCTTCAGCGCCTCGCACAGCATCGCATCGACTCCATGGCATTCTTTTCTTCGTCACCACTGTGCGCCACTGGTGGCCAGAGAGTTTACCATGGGCTGATCAAAGGTGCCCAAGATAGCAAATTAGCAAACAATTCCACAAAGAATCAATACTGACCGTCCTCTCTCCTCCCTCTACACATCACCCTTTCCACCTCAATAGGTTAACGTCGTCGTCATCGGACACGTCGACTCCGGTAAGTCGACCACCACCGGTCACTTGATCTACAAGTGCGGTGGTATCGACAAGCGTACCGTCGAGAAGTTCGAGAAGGAAGCCGCCGAGCTTGGTAAGGGTTCCTTCAAGTACGCTTGGGTTCTTGACAAGCTCAAGGCCGAGCGTGAGCGTGGTATCACCATCGACATCGCTCTCTGGAAGTTCGAGACCCCCAAGTACATGGTTACCGTCATTGACGCCCCTGGTCACCGTGACTTCATCAAGAACATGATCACTGGTACCTCGCAGGCCGACTGTGCCATTCTCATCATCGCCGGTGGTACTGGTGAGTTCGAGGCTGGTATCTCCAAGGACGGTCAGACCCGTGAGCACGCTCTCCTCGCCTTCACCCTTGGTGTTCGTCAGCTCATCGTTGCCGTCAACAAGATGGACACCACCAAGTACTCCCAGGACCGTTTCAACGAGATCGTCAAGGAGACCTCCAACTTCATCAAGAAGGTCGGTTACAACCCCAAGACCGTTGCCTTCGTCCCCATCTCCGGATGGCACGGTGACAACATGATCGAGCCCACCACCGAGATGCCCTGGTACAAGGGATGGGAGAAGGAGACCAAGGCCGGCAAGTCCACCGGTAAGACTCTCCTCGACGCCATTGACGCCATCGAGCCCCCTTCGCGCCCCACCGACAAGCCCCTTCGTCTTCCCCTCCAGGATGTCTACAAGATCGGCGGTATCGGAACTGTGCCCGTCGGACGTGTCGAGACCGGTGTCATCAAGGGTGGTATGGTTGTTACCTTCGCTCCCTCCAACGTCACCACTGAGGTCAAGTCCGTCGAGATGCACCACGAGACTCTCTCTGAGGGTCTTCCCGGTGACAACGTCGGCTTCAACGTCAAGAACGTTTCCGTCAAGGACATCCGCCGTGGTAACGTCTGCTCCGACTCCAAGAACGACCCCGCTCAGGAGACCGAGTCCTTCGTTGCCCAGGTCATCGTCATGAACCACCCCGGTCAGATCGGTAACGGTTACGCCCCCGTCCTCGACTGCCACACCGCCCACATTGCTTGCAAGTTCGCTGAGATCACCGAGAAGATCGACCGCCGAACTGGTAAGTCCATCGAGAACAACCCCAAGTTCATCAAGTCCGGTGATGCCGCTCTTGTCAAGATGGTCCCCACCAAGCCCATGTGCGTCGAGTCTTTCCAGACCTACCCCCCTCTCGGACGTTTCGCCGTCCGTGACATGCGACAGACTGTTGCCGTCGGTGTCGTCAAGTCAACCGTTGCCGCTCAGGCAAAAGGAGGCAAAGTGACAAAAGCAGCTCAGAAGGCTAAGTAAATGCTTCCTTAGCATGCACTTTGGTATGACGGTTTTGTCGCCATCATGGTGATTTCGATATGAAGTCACTCCCCCTCTTTTCCGCCCGCGTTTTTTCCAACGGTTTCAACGCGGAGTCAAACGTAAACCCCCCTTGTGTGTCTTCAATGTCATTCCCTATCTGTAGTTCCATTCTTTCTTCTTCATGTTGAACGACACGAAACGCAGATGCAAAATTCACTCCCCAAATATCTCGAGTGTGTTATATATGTGTTTCGTATGGTGGCAGTGGGAGTAGTTTTCGATAAATTTGATTCAATCTTCGCGAAAGGGCATGTTAAGTTCAACCTGCATAGCAAGCTAGTCCGTAATTTGCTGTGTGTGGAGGAAGAAGCGCGTGCTGCAGGCTGCAGGCTGCAGGCTGAGCTGACTGGTGACTGCGCTTGGACAGTGCAACACACTGCGCAGCGCCATATCATGTCAAGAGCTGTCAAACCTTGAGCTGTATCAAGTCTTCCTTGGCGGGCATCTTCACAACCTTTATCTTCTTGACATCGCAGACACTTCTCCAATGCAGTGCTCTCGGCATATACGCATTTGAACTACCGTAGAGTAGAAGCGTCTACCAACGATCAGCATACAAGATGTCTGGCTCACCGGAGCAGTCACCCGCGGGCGAGCAGCAGTATATGCAGACTATCGACTTCAGCAATGCGCAAGCTTTCTTTGGTCAATACGACAGATCGCGCTCCCCAATACATGATGGTCAGCCTTACCAGTCGCCTCCATTAGCGTCATACAGCCATCATCAAGATGAGCTATATCACTCGCCCCCAGCAGCATACAGTCACCGCCACGACGCAAGCCCTCCCACCGTGTCCGGCCTGGATCCCGTCAGCAAGCTTGGTTTCACATCGAATCGTGCCTTCTCTCCTCAACAGCCCGCCAGCGCATTCGGCTGGCCTGGTAACGGCGCAAACCACGGTCCACCCTTTCACCATGGTGGATCAGCATACCCGTTCAGCTTCCAGCAACCATTTCCGCTCCAGTCCCCCTACACCGCCTTTTCCCCTCAATCACTTGATGAAGGCTACAATCCTCAGTCCTCCCTTTCGACGTCTCGACACGAATCACAAGTCGGCACATCTGCCTTGCATCAGCGCAAGGAGGATGCTGCGCACAGAACGGCCGAAGTAGAGCGTCGCAATAGGCGTCGGGAGGAGGAAAAGACGAGGAGGACCATCGAGATTCAGAAGCAAGTCGACGATGGCATGGCTGCGCTCAAGCTCGAGAAGGATGAGGCGGCACATCGTTCTGCAGAAGTAGAGCGCCGCAACAAGGCCCGAGAAGAGGAGAAAGCAAGAAGAATGCTGGCCGTGCGAAGGCAGGTGGAAGACGGTATCAAAGCGATCAAGCTCGAGAAGCAACGAGAACGAGCCCGTGTTCAAGGTGATCGACTAGCCTGCCGCAAGTGGCTCTCAGATCTGCCGGGTGCATCATCAACATCCAAGGTCGATGTCTATGCCGCTATTGGACGTCAGCTGCGAGGCTTCTGGGAGAGCTCTCGTCCCGCTGCAACGAGTCAGCCGCAGCGACTCGAGGTCATTGCCGATGTTCAGCGTGCCATCCGACACAAATGGGTGGATCAAGGCCTCAAGGTCGCCGCCTTCGGATCCAGCGTTACTGGCCTGGTCACTGACAAGTCGGACCTCGATCTCGTCTTGCTCGATCCAACACGTCCACATGGCGTTGGCACCCCTTCGGATCTCTGCGTTCAGGCCAAGAACTTCATTCGTCATACTGGTGGCATGCCAGAGTGGTACAGCACCAACCAAATCGCCAGTGCCATCCGAGCCTCGAACAAGTTCCGCAACGTGGTGTCCATTAGCGGCGCCAGCGTTCCCATCGTCAAGATGGTGCACAAGAAGTATGGCATCCCAGCCGATATCAACATCAACGAGCGATTCGGTCTTTACAACTCGCAGCTCATCTCTGCCTATGGTGACTTGCAACCGGATCTCGTCAGACCGCTCATCTTCTTCCTCAAGCACTGGTACTCGCGACGAGATCTCAACGATCCAGCTGGAAAGAAGGGAAGCATGACGTTCAGCAGCTACACGATTGCGCTCATGGCATTGCAAGTGCTTCAGGTCGAGGGTGTGTTGCCTAACCTACAGAATCCGGATTTGCTCCGTAGCTTGAACGTTCAGCCCAGCTTCCTCTACTCGCGAGCCAAACGACCACGGGCACGACGTGGCAACGGCAGAGGAGACAACACTGGCGCAGCGGAAGAACGAAATGGTCAAGGCGCGGCTGAGGACACAGCAGCAGTCGCTCAGAGGTACGACGTCACATTCGCGTCCAAGCAGGTTGATGCCGAGTCCTACCGCAAGAAGGCGCTCGAGCTGACCACCAGCGACGACCCAGTCAGCCCCGAAGATACCCAGCTCGCCTCTGACCGACTGCTCGGAAAGATGCTGGTAGCTTTCGTTCAATTTTACTCGAAGCTGGATCGGCGCACACAGGCAGTGTCAGTGGTGAAGGGAGCTCCATTGGCCCGTCGACGCAGCTCGCAGCCACGCCATGTCTTGTTCGACTCGGCGAGCGAAGACGGCGCCTCAGAGGCGGAGACATACGACGAAGAGACCGACGTCTGGGCCGGTGAAGAGTTGGTGGTGCAAGATCCATTCATCATCGACCGCAACACTTCACGAAACATCAAGAGCACGGCTATCGAGATGTGGCACAGCGAGATGCGCAGAGCTCAAGACTTGCTCCGCATCCACAAGCTCGATCAGTCTGGCAAGGTTCGATTGGAAGAAGTGCCGTTGATTTTGGACCTCTGTATCTCGGAGAACGTACTTGCTGAGATGGAGGCAGAAGGTTTGGGAGTAGATGGTTCAGCAGCTGTGGGATCAGATACGGACGCTGCAGCAGTTCAGCAGCGCGACATCGCCAAGCAAGCAGCACAAATCCTTCGCAGGGAGAAGAAGCAAAAAGCTCGAAGAGCTAGGCGTGGCGAGGCGCGGGCACTGCAAGAAGAGGCGGCTATGGTGGAGGATATGATTGATGGCATCGAATCAGGCACCATCGGCGGGTTTGTTGGCAACAGCTCGCGCCGCGAGAACTGGCGGTTGCGGGTCGACAATGACGGTATTGAGCCGAAGGAGGACTCCAATACATCCCCTTCGTTGGGAAAAGTTGATCCTGTGGCACTGCAGCTCAAGCAGAGCGCTGAGGCAGCTCAGGCTTAGGAATGACCGCTTGTCTCCGAGAAATACATTCACTGTCCCTATCTTCGTTTTGCGTGTGCCTGCGAGAAGAGTCACAGGCTGCAGCTTCATTGACGCTTCAATATGAGAAAGAGCAAACCTCGGATGAGCGGTCAAACGAATTGAAGCTCCCGATGACCACACCTGTAGGGCACGATAAGAAAGACTAGGCATTCAAGGATTGGGGCAGGAGCTACAGCTAGAAATCATCAGGAACAAAGCTGTTTCAAAGGAAGACAGAACAAGAAGAAAAGTGAAGGCGACGGATCTGACCTACGAAGTGCGTCCTTATCGTCGAGGAGAAGGTGGGCACCGAGGATCACGTCGTCCGAAAGAAGCGAAGTTGGAATTGAGGCGAAACATCATGCCAGAGACTGGGAAGTTAAAGACGGTCAACAGCGCTCTTGTGGTGACGAGCGTGCAATCCACTGCGGCGGAGAACATCATCGTGTCCCGCAACGACATCTCGTTCAAACTGCTGAGAGAAGTTCCTTGCCTCCATACCTTCATCCCTCTTAGCGGCAGCGGCGGGCAATCTAGTCTCGCCTCCTACAGGCTGAGCGCCGATCTGACCGTTTCCAACAACGACCATCTTTCCTTGACTTGGTACACCGTCTACCACGACAAAGGCGAGTGCAGGACCGGGAGCGAAGAGGTTCGGATTGGGTGGAAGCTGAGCCACGCTAAGCTTATTGCCTTGACGTGTGGATTCGAGTTCGATCATGCGTTGGCCCATGTTCATGGCGTGGGTGGAGAAGCCGGTGCGGACGAGGACAACCTTAGCCTTCTGAGCATCCTCAGCGGAGGGCAAGGTGATGGTGAATGCGTTTCCGCCGTACGAGAACGTACGTGGAATGCCAGCGTTGGAGGGTCGAGGAGCATCGTAAAAGTCAGGGTACCATCGTTCGACTCGGTATTCCGTCTTCCATTTGGTATCCTCGTTGTAGTCTGCATTGGGGTTGGAGCCTGCAACGAGGATAGAAGAGTCCGGGAGGAGAGTAGCGGAAGAATGGTAGAGACGTCCAATGTTAGTGTGGCCTACGCGTTGCCATCGGTTTCCCTTGCTTGCTTTGGGGTCGTAGACGAGAGGCTGATAGGAAGGGTTGTCGCCATACGACTCGCCGATAGGGTGACCAACAGCGTTGGGATTGGTGTTGTAGCCAGCAACGCCGGTGGTGACACCGTTACCGAACCAGATCTTGCCATCAGGCAGCTGAATGAATTGACCCATCGATCGTCCTTCGGGAAGGTCGTCGACCGCTTCCCACGAAGCACCGCCATCGAAGGGGCTGATCTGCTCACACGAAGTAGAGGCAGGAAGCTCAGAGACAGCGATGGTGGGCCCACCTTCGTTACCCCAATTGGAGCTCTTACCGAGACTCATACCACCGCAGAAGAGGATCGTCTCTTTGTAGCCGTTGGAAGGCGTAAGCGGAAGCATAGCAGATCCACCCGAGGCAGGGTAGACACGAGGTGCACCAGGAATGTTAGGCAGAGCACGCTCCGTCTGCTTCTTGTAGTCCCAAAGGATGGCTTCCCTGCCAGCTTGGACGAAGACTTCACCCGAAGACATGAGATAGGTGATGGGGAAGAGCGAGAGCGGGACAGTACGCTCAAGGATGGGAAGTTGGCGGCTGGTGCCATCCCCCTTGGGCGGGTAGAACTCGTAGGTGGGGTTGTTGGAGTACTTGCTGGGGACAAATCCTCCATCGCGCATACCGCCAAGAATCATGTTGGAACCGTCAGAGAGAGGCTCGACGGTAGGGTACCACCTTTCAGTGTTGAGCGAGTTGCTGGCTTGGTCGTCCCACTGGCACTGTTGGTTATCGCAAGGCCTCAGGAAGCGAAGAGCTTTGCCGCCATTGTAAGCGCCGTAACCGGCACCGGACTTAGCAGTAGCGCCATTGGTAGTGACTGCTTTGTTGCCTCCAGTTACGAGCCACCTACCGTCAGCGAGCGACATGCCACCGGCGCAGAACGTGTTGGAGCGTACCTCCATGGGACGGAAGTTGTTGTTGTTGATGTCGTATTCGACGGCCCAGGCTGGGTGGCCGTTGACCTGGACGGGGTTGTTCTCGGTCTTGTCGAGAATGTAGACCTTTTGCTCTGTTCCGAGGAACATCATCTGAGCCGATACACCCGAGTTACCGACTACTTCCATAGTACCGGCTTTTCCTGTGTTCATACTCAGGGCGCTGCTGGACCCAGCGATCATGAGGGCGCCGAGCACCATGCCTTTGAGCATGGCGAGTGATTGTGTAGAGATGGCCATTGCTGCTGTATTGGAGGAAGTTTTGACACGGGCTTGTTGGGTATAGGTAGCTGACGGTCGAGTCGGATACAATTTGCTACTTTGCTGAACGAATGCGATGTTGGACTGCTGTTGATGTACGTTGATTCTTGACAAAAGAGTGTGGTTGATGACGATCAGAGGTACGGGGAAGGGTCACGATCAGGGTCAGGGAAAAGGGATGGGAGGAAGAGGGGAGTGATGGTGAGGAAAGAAGGATGGGATGATTGTGGAAAGTATACAAGAAGTAACGATTCTATTGATGAGGAGGAGAACCTCGAGGAGACTAAGGCCCTCCTGAATAGGAGAGGGGAGCGCATACATCGACGCGCTTGAGGCTTCATTCGCACTGAATTGATGACGCACGAAGTACTAGTGACACGGTCGAGGGTCTCACAATGCTATCAGCATGCGAAAGCCAGGGCGAGATCAGCTTGTTGACGGTGGCGTTTGTTCAAGCAGCAGCGATGTTCGAAGTTGAGCTGTTGCCACTTGACGACCTCGGCACGTAGAACAACACACAAGAACCTTCGCAAGCCATCGTATTCCCAGTCGCTTGATACTTTGCAGCCGACGATGCCGAGACATTGGAAGCGAGGCAGGGCGGCAAGGACGGAGAAGCGGGTAGCACTCCTGAGCTGAGACTGTCTTCGGAATCAGCGGGTAGCATGCACACAGCATGTTTAGTTCAGGTACGGTACCGACGATCTCTGTGTAGCGTACAAGAAGCGAGATGAGACGGAAGGCTTCCGGCGACTCGAGAGCTCGAGCAGCGTGCTTTCTTCTCACTCACCAACGGTACGCGCGGAGGCTTGCCGCTGAGGAATGGTTCCATTAGAATGGCGAGAGGGGTTCGAGAAAGCGAGGAGAGGGTGGTAAGGAGTCTTGGCATGGCGTTGGCGCATAGAATGGCTTGCGGAGAAATGTGACAGCTCGGAGCATGAAACTGCGCACTCACTTCAGCTCTGCACAAGCAAAGCGGTGTGGACCCCTTTGCAGCATATCAGTGTTGGTTGCATGCATCAATCACACTACTGCCGTCAACAAAGCTTTGCCAAGCGCGGGAAGACTGTGGAGTCAACTCTATCTGTTGCCCAGTTTCGAGCATCCGGCACACCCGCGATGTGAGCCTCGAACAGTCTGCAAGCTCTTGCAGTAAGGTTGCAAGGTTGCACCGCTCTTGACAACATCATGCTTCGATTAGCTCGCCATAGACAGACTGATCTGCTTGTGCTGCGTGTTCACGACGGGTCTCGAAGCAGATGATCTTGAAGCTGCAACTAAATCATCTGACAGCTGCAACTAAGAGACGGGCTCCGCTGCTTTACATTCGAGCTAAAGCAGTGTGCGAAAAGAGCTCGACTGTTCTCGAAGTCAAGGCACACTCGAGCTGGCCATCGACAGCAAGGCGGTGAGGCGAAGAGGCACAAATCGCAGAATTGAAACGCGTGCAGGGCTCATTCCTCGCAATCTAACGAGCCTCCTCGCATATCTTGGCTTAGCCATGCTTGACAGCTCAACTCTCCGTTCCGTCATGCGCGTTATTTCACGCGTTCCTCGCTTTTTCACAGATCATGTCTGACCGTCAGGCTCGAGTGGTGAGCTGCCACACGAAGGATCGTACCGCATGCTCGGGCACCATGCTCATCTGGCTTCCGCAAGGAACGCTTGCTCGCTCTGCAGCTCATCACCGATCTGGCATAGCGTTGACACCGATTCTGATCGAGCTTGCCCACGTCCGCACACATTTACGTCTGCCCACAGTCACATGAGCTCGACATCAGTGGTGTGCTGGAGCGCAGCTCCATTGCAATTGCAACCAGAGTTCTAGTACAAGCCTGCAGGGTATCATGCCTCCGCTGCAGCGCCGTCCGCACTCGCAGTGAACTGCAACTCCTTCTCGTACCTCTGAAGCGTATCCTTTGGAAATTTGGATCTGCACGTCAAACAGAAAGGCCTTGGCTGGCAGAACAAGCTGAGGCAGACGCTGCAGATGTACCCGATATCGACAATCCTCCTATGACAAAAGCATGCGGCTCGGAAGTCGATTTCCTCCAAGGTTGGCAAATTCATCGACCCTCGCATTGATCTCGATGGCAAGTAGGTTGTCAGCAAGGTCTGAACGAGACTCGATCGCATGTCCGTCGCGCCCTCCTTTCCATCTGCGTCCGAAAGGCGGAAGTAGGTCCCTGATGTCAGATACGATGCTTGCTGGAGGAACACAGTATCGCTTCCGAAAAGCTTGCAGACGTCGATGGTGATACCCTTCTTCTGCGCGGCGAAGATGCAGTTCATCATAGGGATGTATTGCGTCGAAGCGTCTTGCGTTACGCTGAGGATGAGGATGCGAGACTTGAAGCTGCCGATGCCTCCCGTCCCACCATTCGCTCCTGCGCCTGTTGATGCCACGTTGCTACCTCCACCCGCTCGCGTCTGTGCAGAAGCTGCAATGCCTCCGCTCGCGTTTGCAGCATCCATTGAATCGCTCAAGCCTAGCCTGTTGAGATGGCACAATGCTTGTGACAGTGCCGAAACGATACCGACGTTGACGGAGCGTGCCAATGCCGCGTGCTTCGCTCCTTCGTTTCCCGCGTTTGCCTCGACCGCCTCTTGCGCTTGTCTTGCACGATCGAACATCGACTCGCACGTATTGCGGATACCTTGCTCCAAGTTGTCGTCTACCAGCTTGAAGTGCTGATACGTATTCGCATCCGGCTTGCTCGAGCTGGCTGAGCCTGTTGCATTGGTCGAGCTCGCTTCTTTGCTGGAGAAGGAAGCAGTGGAGTATAAAAGCTGCGCTGTTCCTGTTCCAGCTGCAGCATAGATCGCGAGTCCATTCTCGTGTTGCATGGCCATGTGAGCGTTGAGCAGGATCATGATGGCTGATAACGCATCGTCAAGAGCGACATCACTCGAGACCTCTTTTCCTTTTCCCTTGCCCAGTGCTTCCGATCGACGAGTCCATGCGAGCGGGTTGATATCGAGAACGAGAACCAGAAAGTCAGGTGAGGTGCGGGCTGCGCTCGTCTTTGATGATTGGATGTGCGAGAAGCCGGCGTTAGCGATCTCGGTGGTCGACTTGGCCTGTGTTGTCGGTGCCGGCATTTTGGTATGTCCTGGAGAGCTTCGAGCCGCTCGTCTTCTCGTAAATGGTACAGCAGATGCTTGGTATGCTTGACAAAGGAAGGTGCGGGTTGGAGGTTGTGCTGAGTATGCATCTTGTCCGCACATGTGGAGAAATGTCGTTGACGAGTTGCAGGTCAGCCATGCCCGAGTCCCGGATTTTGAAAGGAAATTTTGCAGGAAGCGGAAAGGGTTCAAGAAAGAGACCTTTTTGCTGCTCCACGAATGCTGTTCTTCTTCTCATGAGCACTCCTTCTTACACCATCCTTCCGACCCAAGGCGCAGCATGTTCTCCATCAAGCGTTTCGACGCCTTCGGTGCATCTGCATCCGACGGCAAGGATGGCACCGTGGATAGCGCCAAGCTCGATGCTCTCAATGAACGTATCCTTAAGAAACGAAAGCTAGTTCAAGGCGCACCTGCACAGCCTGCGCCAACCGCTAACGCCAGCACTCCCCAATATACATCAGCATCGCTACCGACACCTGGCGCTTCAAATGTAGCCGGCGCTTTTGCTCCCCCAGCCGCGAGACCCGCACTCAACATCCACCCCTCTCGTCTGAAGGCAGCGCCTTTGCTCCAACAGTCCGTTAAGAAGGCTCGCGCTGGGCCAAAAGAGAAGACAAAGGCCAAGGCAAGATACCTCAAGGCCAAGAAGGAGCGTCGCAAAGCCAGAATCCGCGCCGCGCCCAAGAAGACCAAGGCTGATGTTGAGCAAGCCGCGTCAGCAGCAGCGGATCATTCAACCACAGCACATCTACCAGAGGAAGAAGCCTTGCATCGTCAAGAGGCAGCCAAGCAGAAGGCAACACGGCCAACGGCGACTTCGGATGTCTCTTCTAGCTCTGGCTCAGAATCCGATTCCGGGTCGGACTCTGACTCTGATGACAGCTCAGAGGCTTTTGATGCCGCGTCCTCCTCCGGATCTCGAGCAAAACCAGCAGCAACAACATCGGACGGCGATGTCAGCATGGATGTTGAAGAGAAGAAGGATGGAGAGGAAGAGACTGATAAGGTCGAAGAGAAGGAGGTCAAGGCGTTGGAGCGCTTTCCGCTTGCGGGAGTCAAGAAAGCCGTTGACCCGAAGCTCATCAGCTCGCTCGGTCTGCCTGAAGGTCTTTCGAACCGCACTGTGGTAAACCCGACTCTATCCCGACCGTTACCGCAGCAAGCATCTTCGAGCAAAGCACCAACAGCGAAAGCATCCAGCCCAGCAGCAGCTGATGACGATATGGCTGAGGCACAGGACGATGACGAAGACTCCGCAACGATCTCGTCCCGCAGCGCCAATGACGACTTTGGTAAAGTAGCACTCAGCGATACTGTCCGCTCTCGACTTGAAGCTCTCGGCGTCAGCGAGTGGTTTGCCGTGCAGGTATCAGTCATTCCTTGCTTGCTGGCTCAACCTCAGAGCCGCTCTCTCTACCGTCCATATGCACCACCACGGGATCTTTGCGTCTCCGCACCAACAGGAAGCGGGAAGACGCTCGCGTACACCGTGCCTATCGTCGAAGTCCTTCGCACCCGCCAGATCGTTCGCCTACGTGCTCTCATCGTTTTGCCGACTCGCGACCTTGTTCAACAAGTAAGAAGCACGTTGGAGCTGGTAGCCAAAGGATCAGGGTTGCGAATTGGCACAGCCACCGGTCAGCACAGCTTTGCGCATGAGCAGAGTCAGCTTGTCGGAACAGTATCGGGCGACGACGAAGAGGAGAACGCAGTGCGGGAGTCCAAGATCGACATTCTCATCGCTACACCAGGTCGTCTGATCGATCATCTTGATTCGACACCTGGCTTCACACTGGCACACCTCCGCTTCCTGGTCATCGATGAAGCTGATCGATTGCTCAACCAGTCCTTCCAGGAATGGCTTCGAAGAGTTCTCGCTGCTACCGAGGGTAAGGCCGCATCGGACGCTTCGCACCAAGCCTCCGCACCAGCACCATACGAGATCCTGTCCGGCGCCGCATCAGGTCTTGGAGCAGCAGTATCATCGACCTTGCAAGAAGAAGCCGTGCCGTCTGTACAGAAGCTGCTCTTCTCCGCCACACTGACTCGCGACCCTGCAAAGATCGCCGCACTCGGCCTCAGGAACCCGCACTACATCACCGTGCAAGACAGTCAATCGGCTGGTGACGAAGAGGCTGGAAGACCCATCGGCGGGCAGCAACACGAGCGCTTTTCGCTCCCGCACTCGCTCCACGAGCACATGCTTGTCACCACTTCAGCCGACAAGCCCTTCCATCTGCTCTACCTGCTGCATCGTCCAGATGACGTGGAGAAGGGCAGCAACATTCGCAAAGCGCTGTGCTTCACAAAGTCGGTGGAGTCGGCTGCACGATTGGTCAAGCTTATCGAGATCTTCGAAGAGGTCAGGAGCGAAAGTGGGCTGATCAGAAACGGCGGTAGACCTCTTGTTGTCAAGAACTACTCGTCTGAACTTAAACCTTCCGACCGCCAACGCCTTCTCACGCAGTTCGCACAAGGAGACATTGATCTGTTGATTTGCTCCGATCTCATCTCGCGAGGTATCGACTTGCCTTCCGTCGAACATGTTGTGTCTTACGATGCGCCGATCGATCCCGCCAAGTACGTTCACCGTGTCGGTCGAACAGCACGAGCGGGTAAACATGGTGACGCGTGGACTTTGGTTGAAGAGCAAGAAGCTCGTCACTTCAAGAAGATGGTGCGCTCGATCGTTCGTCAGACTCCTATCGCTAAGATTAAGCCTAAGAAGATCAAGGACGGGGATGAGGAAGTGGATGTGGTTAGCGAAGACCCAACAACGCGAGAGGTCAGGAAGCTCAAGGAGGCGTACGATGAGGCACTTGGCAGAATGGCCAAGTTTTACCGCAACCAGTAGATGTGCGCATCATCAACAATGAAATAGACGCCTCAACAACGTTCTTCACCGTGTGTTTCTGTGTGTGTCAGACGGCTGATCTCAACTTTGTTCGATGCTCCTTGAGGACACGGAGCATCCGCGGGTTGATGTAGGAACATGTCCGCACCTGTAGCGAAACAAGCTTTGACGCTGTGCACGCCCACTTTCTGAGAAGCTGTCCGTCAAGCAACGGAGAGCGAACAATGGGAGAGTCTAAGTATGCTTCCGTTCTTCCTCGCCTTTCTCACGGCTTGATGCTTGTTCCGCACCCCATCATCTCAATTTGCGCCCTCTCTTTCACAGTCTGGAAAATTGGCTTGCGGAAGTGTGTGCGGAAGAGACAACTAAATGCATTCGTTGCATGAAGAGCGGCCAAGGTGCGGGATTGCGAAGGTACAGTATATAGGCTGTTCGCAAAGCGTCCGTGGATCGCAACCCAACCGCCATCACTCTTGCCTCTTTATACCTCCCTCCCCCACCTCCCTTCCCTACCTTCATCCCCATTCACTCTTCTGACCACACCTCAAAACCCTCAAAGCCCGTCCGCTTCCTACACCTGTCTCGCTTCTCCTCCCAGCTCGTCGATCTCAATCCGTGTCCTATCACACCTTTCCAAAACGTCGCCTCCCATCGCCAACATGGCCGCCTTCAAAGGCGGACCCGCTCTACCTAAGCGCGCCAGAGCAGAGACTTCCGAGTCTGAGTACAGCGACTCCACCTACAGCAATCCCGCCCCTAGCGCTAAGAGAGCTTTTCATCGCACCACCACCGTTCTCGCCAACTCAGCTGACGATTCGGACGGCCCCCCTACCTCCGATACCGTTATGGAGGAGGAAGACGAGCTTCGCCATGACGGAGCCGACACGAAGCCGCACACGGTCGTTGAGGGCGGAGAGCTTTACATTCCGCTTTCGGATATAAGATCGACCAGCAACCTTGGGGAAGAGGGTCAGGATAACGACGAAAACGAAGCTTCCGGTTCGAACACCAGCCGCCCGATCAAGCCTGTTAAGAAGAAAGCCAACCTCGCTAGCCTCGCTAATGTGGGAAAGATCATCAAAGCGGATCCTGACAAGCAGGCTTTCAAAGCCAAAGGCGAAGTTGATATGGACGAGACTGACGACGATGATCAGGTTCAGAAGAAGAAGAAGAAGCCCGCTCCTCCCGCTACTCCCAAGAAAGCCAAAGCTAGTCCCAGCAAGACAGCTGTCATGAAGACTCCCACGAAGATGGAAGCCGCCTCGTCCGGTTCCGCTGCTGCTCCAAAGACTCCTGAACAGGCTCCGCTCGCCAGTGTAAGTGCTCAATACCTTCTAGCCGCATCGGTACGCGTCCCGCATTAGAAAAGGATGACGACGCTGACCAATTCTGCTTTTGTTTCATCATCCACAGACTTGGTCAGCCGAACACTGGAACGATCTCAACTTTGCAATGCTCAAGGTCTTGCACGACCACGTAAGTTCTGCTTCCGACTGAGCCTCTGTACCCGCACCGCGTACGCTATACCTGTTCACTAACACCACATCTAACGATCGCTTGCTTGCCTTCTGTCATACCACGCGAAACAGGTCCCAGAAATCTACGAAGCCAGCCCCAGCCTTACCCCTTGGCGTGTCAAGGGTCGACTTCTCGTCAAGGTACGTTCTTGCTTTCCTCCTGCAGCACTTCTTGGTCTTAACTGCTGACGCTTTTCGTATCTTGTCCTGTCTTGGCGTGAAACAGCTCCGACAGCTCATGAAGGAGGCTCAGGGCGGAGAAGCGGCTGGCAAGCGTTGGGACGTCGAGCTTAAGCCGACCCGCACCAAGAGCTCGCCCAAGAAGCAGCCCCAGTAAAGCTAAATGACGATTCGTCATCAAACTCTATCGCTGCCATTCGAGCAAGACTGCCATCCTCAAGAAAGTGATGAATAGCCCCGGCAAAAGAACCCAAGAACCAAGATCCCGCAACAGTATCCATCAGCACAGCCAAAAGTGTGCTCCATCAAGTTGATTCGCCAGTACACCCTCAGTCGACCGAGAAAGATACCGAAAAGTAACCATGTATTGCCAGTGAAATGCCCAAACAGTTCTTCTCCCCTCTCGCTAGTCTGTGCGCACTCAATCCTCCCAAGCCATCCCCAACAAGAAGCTCTTCTGAATATGCATCACCGACGCCACAAAGGCCTCCAGATGAAAGATCACCTTTGACCCCGTCCGTGTCCTCAACTCGTAAAACGCCGCCTTTTGCACAATCGCCGCTTTCACCTGTCCATCGACCTTCTTGACCAAGTTATCCGTCAAATGTTTCAGGATCAGTGTTGGTGGGATAGCATGCACCAGCAGCTCGTACAACTTTGATCGTACCGCAAGCAAGTTATGCGGAGTGGGGTCGGAAAGGATGAGGTCGGCTGTTTTGGAGATGTAGATCTCCCAATCGGGTTTCGCGATACCGATGCCACCGGAGAGGTCGGGAGATTGCATGCGGAGTGCTTCGAGGACGAGCATGGCTTTGCGGAGGTTGCCGTTGCAGTCGTCGCAAATTTGAGTTTGAACGGCATCGGGGATGGTGAAGCGTTCCTTTTTGGCGACGTGCGAGAGGACTGTACGGATTTCTTCGTCTGTTGGCGCACCGACTCTGAGCAAAAGACAACGTGATCGGATCGGACCAATGATCTTGCTCGTGCTCGTTGCGCATAGTACTAGCCTCAAGTTGCCCATGTATTTCTCCATCGTCCTACGCAACGCACTCTGCGCATCCCTGCTTAGCGAGTCGGCTTCGTTGATCACGACCACCTTGAACCTGTGCTTTGCGTTCAAGTCGACGTTCTGCGTCTGCGCGATCTCCTTCAAGATATCCTGAATCACCAACCTGTCGTAGTTGCCCGCATCGGAGGGTGTGAGTTCGATATGGTAGTTCGAAGAAACGATGTTGACGTCGATCTTGCGATTCGAGGGTGTGACGAAGACTCTTTGGTCGATCTTGAGTTTGTAGGTTCCAGGACCGTAAAGCTCGCGCAAGAGACAGGCGATGCGGGTCTTCTTGCCAGCTCCCGAAGGACCGTACATCAAGATATGTGGGAAGTCTTCATGGTCTGCGAGTGACGAGAGTCGTTTCGAGAGGTCCTGGTGGTAGTGCAGCTCTGAGAGCGCTTTCGGTCTGTACTTGTCGACGAAGAGCATGATGTAGGCGATTCGAGTGATAGAAGGGTATGATGAAGAGAAGGAGCAGGATCGAGTGAGTCGCGTAAAGTGTTAGTCTGCGCAGCAAGGTCCCGAAAAAAAGGTCAAAACGCGTGAAGCGCGCGCAGGCATGTATGCGTGTGGAGGCTGAGTTGCAACTTGAAACAGATCTTCCATCAGTGCCCACAAACCGGAGAGACAACTAACATCATCCTAAACTTCGATACGATGACGAACGTCACGTCTTTGATCGAAGACTGGGAAAGATATCGAGACCTGATTCCTGAGGTGTACGAATGCGGAAAACGTATCCTGCAATTTGTGCACAATCTGGCACCTGAAGGTGTCTTTCAGGCAAAGCTCCCAGTCATTGAGCCAAGCCTCGACAACCCCTCTCCTCTGTTTGCCGAAAAGCTCGAACGAAGCCATGTCTTTGCCGCGCTGAGTGGTGCGAGTCTGGAGCACATCATCACAGACGCGTATGGAAGGGCTGACTTGCAGATGGATATGAATACGTTTCTGAGGAGAATGCTTACCCCTTCGATGGATCGCTATTACGTCGCTCTCACTATGCAAGTGGCACTTCGTGGACGTCCTGGAGGCTCTTCGCCCTTGCAGCCTCACAAAACTGGTCTTGAACAGTTGAACCTCTCTCCAGAATTCGAGGTATCGCACCACGAGGCACATGATTTCGAGCCGTCAAGGCTCTTCCTGGATTGTATGGGAAGCTTCAAGTTCGACAGTGACATCGGAGCCTGGTCGTACTTCTTCACTGTCGTCTCTGGCCGAAAGATTTTCGTGTCGTGGCCGCCTACTGCGAGGAACCTCGAGCTGTACAGCGCCCATCATTACGCGGCCAGTGACCCGGCCTCCATGCTGAGCACCATGGAAGAGCTGGAGAGTCCTCGCGTCAACGTCCTGGTCTCCGGTCAAACCGTCTACATCCCAGCTGGCTACTTGTACATCACATTCTCTCCCGAAGCCAGCATTGTCCATCGATTCAGTATGGTGAATCCGACGTCGCAGGAATGGGAAGGTGTTCAACGCATGTTGTCGTTCAAGGAGAGCCAAGTTGACAGACTCAGGCAAATCAAGCCGTTCTACGCTCACGACTTACTCATGCATTGGCACCATCACCTCGCAGGATGGGAGCAGACGGTCCGTTGGCTGCCCCAAGACTACCTCGTCAATGGAATCGGCAAGACGGACTACACGAATGACCTCGATGAACGGCGCGCCGCCGTTGTCCGTGCAAAGAGAGAGTACCTCGATGATCCCCTGACATGGATGGGATGGGGAGATGTTGAGGTGTCTGACGACGAAACGTCTGAGGAGGATTCATCTAGCGAGGCGTTGCAGCATGAAAGGTCGCCGGGGTAATCTCATCTCAGTCTCGTTCCCATGTATCTAGTCGCTCACGTCACACATCTGCATCGCAATCGCACACTTTGAAGCTTCAAGTCTAAGAACTGAATTTTGATTCCATGCGAAGCAGCACAGAACAGGAGGGAGGGACAAATGAAAGAAAGAGAGAGACGGCTGTTTAACCGGAACCACCCTTGTAGACCTTGCCGAACATGATCTCCTGCATCTTGTCGTAACCGGAGAGTACACCGGCACCGGCGATACCACGGAGAATGTTGGCACCAGCACCCTTGAAGAGCGACTTGACACCCTCGGCGGCAACGATGGAGCGACCGGCGTCGAACATGTTCTTGTAGTGAACCTTTCCACCGGAGGTCATCATCATGCGACGACGAACAGTGTCGAGGGGGTAAGAAGCAAGACCAGCACCAGTGGTAACACCCCAACCGAGCAAGAACGAGGCAAGGAAGTTGTTGGAGAGCGAACCGGTAAGCAGAACGGGCTTGAGCGAGTCGTACATTCCGAAGTAGAGACCACGGTAAACAACGATACCAACGACCGAGGGGACGAAACCACGGTAGAGACCGGCGATACCGTCCGAAGCGATGGTCTTGCGGTAAACGTCGACGAGACCGTTGAACTGACGGTCTCCTCCACCCTTAGCGGCGGATTTGGCGTCGTTGGCAAGACGGGTACGGGCGTAGTCAAGGGAGTAAACGAAGAGGAGGGACGAGGCACCGGCAGCACCACCGGAGGCAAGGTTGGCCGAGAGCGACTTCCAGTAAGGAGCGGACTTGGGGACAGCAAAGAGCGACTTGAAGAAGTCCTTGAAGGCAAAGTTAAGAGCCTGGGTGGGGAAGTAACGAATGACGTTAGCGGTGTTACCACGCCAGAGCGAAACGAGACCCTCCTGCTGGTAGGTGCGGACGAAGCAGTCGCCAATGCCCTTGTAGGGAGTAGCGAGACGGCCCTGCTTGATCATCTCATCCTGGTTCTGGATGAGGAGCTTGACACGCTCGATGGGGGCGGCAGCAGTCTTGGAGACAGCGGCGGAAACACCACCCATGAGGAAATCAGTGGCGAAACCACTGGCGGTCTTCTTGGTCTTAGCGGGGTCGGCGACGGTACCCATTTTGACTGTGGTGGGCAAGCAGAGAGATGCAGCAAAAGTGCGAAGATGGAGGAAAGTCAGTGACTGATGACAAGGGCAAGAGCGAAAAGGTGGACACATCTGCTCTCGTGAAGGCATAGACACGGTTGATCATCGAGGTCGGTGCGTGCAGTGGAGTCGAATGCAATGCACCAATCGAAGTGTGGAAGCAATCTTGACTTGCACAAAGGAGTGAAGTTGGAGATCACAACGACGACGACAGCAATGCAAACGAACAGCGCGCGGGCATCAAGAGTGCAGAGCCACCATGTCAAGGCATGGTTGCGAGGATGATACACTCGGGTTATGCAGGCTGGTTCCCTGCACGAGCCGATATCGCAACTGGTACGACCGACCTCGAATGATCGCAAAGCATGCTGATGATCGCGATAACGACAAAGCGGTTGGACAACGACGATGTCTTTACAGCCGTGCGTGCCAGATCGAGAGCAGAAAGTGTGTTGGCATCGTCGGATGAGCCAAAGGGTAGTAGATGCTTACCTATTCTACTGATGAGAGGTGGTAGGTAGGTGGGGAAAGGTAGGAAGGAAAGCGACGGCGGAAGAAAGGTATTTTTGAAGGAGATCGCGCGGGCGAGCGGGTGAGCATCGAGCGCAAAGCGAAAAAGAGCGGCTGGTGATTGGGCAGATGAGCGGAGACCACAGTCCGGATGGCGCTATGCACTTGCTGCCTTGCTGCCTTGCTGCCTTGCTGCCTGGCTGGCTGGCTGGTTGTCTGTCTGCTTGTCTCCTCGGCTTGCTCTCAGACCAGCTTGCTCGAGAAGGAAGAAAAAAATGGCAGTCAAGGCGAAAAGGGGACCGAGCGACGAGTGCCGGAAAGAGGAATCAAGACACACTGGCAAAGTGCCTGGAACCACAAGAAGATCGAGGCTAGGATAGGGAAAGACCGGAGCAAGCGAATCAAGAAGTTCGAAAAATTGTGATTGCCTGTGCGCCGCCAGCCTGGCGTTCAAACTTCCTGCACCGAATTCGAATGGTAGAGTTGAAGCGAGGCAGGCACCAGATCGTTGTGCCCTGCAACCCTTTCGGCCAATAAGTTTTCAAACCATCCTTCTTGGCCGCCTTGCACTCGTCCCTCTGCATCTGTGCGCGAGGCTTGCGGTCGGACAAACCTGTTCGCAAGGGCAGTACAGTCAAACAGTGGACCGAACGGTGTTGTACTTTACTGCGATCGGGTCAATACCGTAGAATCAGGTCCACGCTGAACCGGCTTTCCAGCACGGAGCACCGAAGAAAAGAAGCGAGCCGAGAAGGTAAAAATTTCTTTCGTTGGTCTGCAAGCGAGCGATAAGTGTGTGTGTGTGTGTGTGTGTCTGTGTCTGTGTGTGTCTACCAATTCGTCCACGCGCCTTCCTTCCGACCCTGGCGCGAACCCTTCAGCTCGATACAAATTTCAACTTTGTCCGAGCTTGCCGATTTCAAGTTGAAGGTGCGGATTTCAACTTCGATTCAAGGAACTCACCGGAACGCTGCGGCCATTCCGATTGCTTTGAGGCCTCTGCCTTCTTCCGCGAGCCGCACACACTCGGGTCCGAGGCCGATCTGCCTGATCTTCATATCCTCATCGTTGGATCGGGCGGGGTCTGCTAGGATCTGCAGGCGGGATGTCAAGTGTTGCTTGCCGTTTCACAACGGCGCTCATACAGCTTCGCGGCAATGTCCGATCAGTTGTGCTGGAGCCAACTCTCGCACACTGCAATGGGATCCGCTTATCGAGGTTTTTCTATGCGTGGGGTATACTAATCTATCGTGGCCTAGTGAATGTACGTTCCTGTCAAGCTTGTCTGGGTAGAAGTGGTGCCAGCCAAAAGTCACCGCTTTGAGGATTTGCTTTTGCCTGAGGAAGCATTGGAGGACGCACCAAAGATCCTCTCGCGGGCTAGACGATACTCTTCCTGACGCTGCTCGACCGTCTTACGTTCTTGGTTGGCCGAGTTGGATGCGTTGGCAGAGGTGCCATCACTACGCATACCTGGCCCTGCTTTCTTGGGCCGCTGAAGAATGCGAGGTGGTGCTGCAGCAATCGTTACAGCATCGTGGCGCTGCAGCGTAGGCGTTGAAGATCCACCTAAGCGGTGCCCGAAAGCTGCTTCTGGCAGGCTGCGACCATGTCCTGAAGCCACGACTGGGACAGGAGCGGGTGCCTGCGAGTTGCTGTTGGACCAATACCACGCATGTGTTCGAGCTCGTCAGCGCTGCTGTTCACTGTCTGCCTACATCAAGATACGGCGGAACACTTACGCTACCGTCCACTGGTCCTTTGTCGCTTGGAAGACATCCTTTGAGTCGCTTTTGACCTGGGTTTCCCCTTCCCCGTCGCTGTCGGCATCCCAGTCATCGACTACCTCGCTCTGTTGCTGCCGTCTCTGAGCGGCGGTCAAGGGCTTGGATGACTTGAACTTTGTTGTGGCGATTATCTCCTGATCGCTGGTAGAGCCGACCATTTCGTCCGCCGCGGGTGATGATGTAGGAGCTTGCGCTCGTTCACGACGTCGCAAACGAAAGCTCAATGTATACAGCGTTCGAGGAAGGTCGGAAGTCAGTGAGTAGGACCCTTGCAGGAAACGCCGACTTCCGAAGCATCAATTTCGTGCTGCTTTTTGCAGCCTTAATTTGTGTTTTTTCCATGGCATATTTGAACCCGAGCTTTTTGATACGTGTGACAGGCATCAACTTCGTCAGAGAACAGCGATACTGCGGTGTCGGGAGCCAAGCAGATCGCTCAGACAGCTCGAGCTCAGAATCAAGATAGGTTTCTGAGAGACACGACCACTACCTTACCTTCCAACCATGTACGTGCAAGATATGCTATCAACGCCGACAGCCTCGTATAGAACACCTTTTGCTGATCGTGTCTTTCCTGTAATTCTTTTGTGTCTATATACACGCAACTTGCGCATTCCCGAGCTGAAAAGGGTCTTTAGCTCAGCAGTAGAGCGGCAGACTTCGGTCCAAATCGAAGCTTTCTTCGGATTTCTGCAGGTCGCGGGTTCAATCCCCGTAGGACTCTTTCTTTTTGCGGCGCGAAGCAGCTCACTAACGCGTGTGACGGCAGGAAAGTGTTACTTTCGAGAAATCACATGCAGCTCGAGAAACATACACTCGCACACACACACGCATCACACACTTTGTGACACGCATGCACCACATGCAAGGGCCGAGGCACAGCAACAAGCAAACAACAGCAAACACGAGAGCCAAAGCTTACGCTCTTGCTTCCTTCCTCACCTTCATCTCATCCGCATTTATATCGCATCTTCAAGAGACCGCCACCCAAAGAAACATTGTCGGAGCTCTTGAACATGTCGGAGTCTGAGAGCATCCACGAAATCGAGCACGCTGAGGATGGGAGCGAGATTTTGCACCGAGAAGAGGAGCTTTCGAACGAGGAGCTCAACGTTGGTGTGCACTCCGCTGGCGCCTCTGCCAATGGTGAACCATCCAACGACGACGCCGTAGCCGAGAGCGATCACACCTCCTCTGAAAAGGAAGGAGGAGAGCTTGCCGTGGAAGAGGATGTCGTCGAGCCTGTAGGAGGATCTGATGACGACGTCAAGAAGAGCGATGAAGACGAGGTCGTACAAACGAAGCCTTCCGCTCCTTCGACCCCTACCACAGCTGCACGAACTGCTGGAGCTGCCAAGGTGGCAGCGACGCCCCTTTCCACTCGAAGACCCATCAGTACTGCGGCACCCGGCGCTGCCCCAGCTACTGCTGCCCGACGAGTCGTTGCCGGCGGTCGACCTTCTGTTACAGGCACTGCTGCTTCCAGGACTGCTGCTTCCGCAACTGCAACCACAACCACAGCTCGCCCTGGCGTCGCAGGCCGTCCGAGCGTCACGGGACGTCCTAGCGTGGCCGGTGCAACCACCACAGCCAGGCCTGGAGCCAACACGACCAGCGCTGCCGGTGCTCGACCTGGTGTCGCTGGTCGTACTAGCCTGGCTTCAAGTACTGCCGGCGCCAGCAGTACCGCTCGAGCGGGTACGACCACAACCGCCGCCAGGACGGCCACAGCTAGCACAGCTGCCAGGCCTGCAGCAACGACAACTACCGCAACAGCACGACGCGCCGCTGTTCCTCCTTCACCTGCACGCTCTGTTGCCAGCGCCACGGGTGCCGCTGCTGTTCGCAGACCTGTGGCCGCCACTTCCGCTGCTGCACCCGCTGCTACGTCTGCCGCGCGACGTCCACCAGTTACATCAACCACGACGGCTTCCTCGCTCGCTGCCAAGAGGGCCTCAGCTGCCGGATCAAGCGCATCATCGGGTGGTGCTCCCTCCACCACCGCCACCGGCGCCGCAGCTCGACGCGCTTCCATCACTAGCAATGGCACCAGCGCTACAGGAGCCGTCTCTCGCCCAGCATCCGTAGCCAGATCGAGCCTTGCCCCTACCGCTCGACCAGCAGCTACCAGCGCTACCGCATCCGCCACTACAAGTGCTGCCGCTCGCAGGAGCCTGGCACCAGCTGGAGCTGCCACCACATCAGCTGTTAAGGACCTACAGGACAAGGTGACCAAGCTCGAGGCCGAACTTGCCGAGCAAAGCGATCAGCTGGATCAGCTTAAATCCGATCTCGAGTCCAAGGATGAAGAGCTCCAGGCCAAGACGGTCAGCCTCTCTGCTGCCGAGGCCAAACTCAGCGAGGCAAAGGACGCCACAACTACCACAGAGGACTCGGCTGCGGCATCCACAGACCGCGTACAGGAACTCGAAGCCGAGATTGAGCGTCTCAAGGCTGAACTCGGCTCTTCTTCAGCACAACACTCTGATCAATCTTCGAGGCACGACGCACTCGTCGCCGAGAAGGAAGGGGCTATCATTGCTGCGCAGAGCAAGATTCACGATCTCGAGTCAAAGCTGACAGAAGCTCGTGAAGCGCTGGATGCTGCTTCCGCTGCTCATGATGCAGGCGCCCAGGACCGAGACGCATCTCAGGCTGCCGCACTCGCCGAACTCCAGGAGAAGCTGGACGCCAGCCTCAAGCAGATCCAGGAGCATCAATCTCATACGCAGCAGGCCCAGGACGAGGCCGCTGCCGCCAAGAAGAGCATTTCCGATCTCGAACAGCGCATCGCACAGCTCACTGCAGACCACGAGCAAAAGTCGGCCGACAGCAGCGAGTCTACCAAGCAGCTCGCTGAGCAGCGGGAGGCCCACGAAGCCGCCGCTGCCGCCGCTGCTACTGCTGCTAAGGAGGCGAGCGACAAACATGCCGAGCTGTTGGCTCAGTCCGACAAGCTGCAAGCGGAGCTCGAGGAGGTCAAGTCTCAACTCTCGGAAGCACAGAAGAAGGCGTCCGAGGAAAGCGCAGCTGGCGAACAAGGCGCTTCAAGCTTGGCTGAGAAGGAAGCCGAGCTTGCCTCGCTGAAGCAGAGCAACGATGAGTTGCAGAAGCAGGTTTCTGAATTGGCTACTGTACAGGAGCAGAAGGAGGCCCTGCAGACGCAAGTGGCCGAGCTGACGACACTCACCGAGCGCAACGAGGAGCTACAACAGCAAGTCGCAGAGCTCAGCGTGATCAAGGCGCGCAACGAGGAACTTCAACAGCAGGTTACAGAGTTAGAGACGGTCCAGGAGCACAACGAGGAGCTGCAAAAGCGGGCGGCCGAGCTCGACGAGCTCAAAGCTCGTCACCAAGACTTGCAGGCCCAGAACGAGTCCAACGCAACCGCATTCGAGACAAGGCTTGCTGAGGCTGTTGCTGCTGCCGAAGCTGCTGCACTTGCGAAAGCCCAGCACGCACACGAGGAGGAACGATCTTCAGCCGAATCCAAGCACGCCGAGTCGCTTGCTCAAGCGCTTGAGCAGGCCCGCACCGAGGCAGAGCAGAAGCATGCTGCCGTCCTAGAGGATGCCATCAGCAACGCCCGCCGTGAGCTCTCAGCGGAGCACGCCAAGACGCTCGAGCGCGCTCTCGAGGAGGCACATACCAAGCACTCACAACAGAAGGACATCGACCTCGAAGTGACGAGACGCGAAGCGGAAGAGCAGACCCGCACCGCACTGCAGAAAGAGCATGAATCGGCTTTGGAAGAGGCACGAGCTGCTGATGCTTCTCGTCACGCTGAAGAGCTGTCCACCCTCGCTGATGCGCACGAAGCAACCCTCTCCACGACACGGGACCAGCACACCTCGGAGCTCGCATCTCGCCACGAAGCCGCCGAGGAACGTGCCAAGGAGCTCCAACAATCTCTCGACCAGATCAAGGCAGAGCTCGCAGGTCAGGAGGCCAAGTATGCCGCCCAGGTTGCCGAGGTCAAGGCCGAGCACGATCAAAAGGTGATGGAAGCCTTCGAGAAGGCCCGTGCGGAAGCGGGTGACGGTCACTCAACGGATCTGCAGACACTCAAGGAGCAGTCATCCAAGACGATCGAGCAGATGCGCAAGTCACACACTGACGAGCTCGAAGCTGTTCAAGCCAGCCACACTGCAGCCCTGGCCGAAGCGGACGAGCGCCATGCAAGCGAGCTCAAGCGCGTGCAGATGGAGCTCAGCGCCGCTCAAGGTGATCTCAAGAAGATCAAGGAGACACTCGCCCAGCTTCAGAAGGAGAAGGACGCCAGCGAGGCGCGCATCCAGTCTCTTGAGAAGGAGCTTGCTTCCGCTAGTGACGACGCCAAGCGTGCTGCCTCTGAGACAGCGACGGCTAGCTCGTCCGAAGCGGCTGCCCTACGCACGCAGATCGAGCAACTTGAGCAAGAGCTGTCCGAGACTCGCAACGCGCACAACCAATCGCAGACGGCCTTCGTCGAGCAGTTCGAAGCCATCTCGTCCCAGCACGCTGCCGACAAGGAGGCCCTCGTTCAGAAACACGTTGACGAAGTGGGCAAGCTCACTCGTAGCCACGAAGAGGAAGTCGTTCCTTACCGCGAGAAGCAGCTGCAGGATCTCGAAAAGCTCATGGATCTGCAGGACAAGCTTGATGAAGCGGAACGCGGTCGCGAATCCCTCAAGAAGGAGCTTGCGCTGATGTCGTCCAAGGTCGCCGCCACGACGCCTACCACTGCAGCCAGCTTGCTCGATGGCCAAGGCAAAGAGAATCAGGAGATGAGCGACTTGGAGCGACTCCACGCTGCACACACCGAGAAGGTTGCCCTTCTTTCCAACCAGCACCACGAGCAGCTAGAGCAGTTGCTCGCTGAGCGTCGCTCCGAACGCGGCGAGCTAGACACCGTTCGCCGCGATCTGCAGAATGCCAAGATGGAAGTTCAATTCCTTACCCAGAGCCAAGAAGACGTCGATAAGCTCAAGAGCGAAATCGAGCAGCTTGAAGAGCGACTTCGCCTCGCTGCATCCGCCTAAACCACCATATCTCCGTCACCATGTCGTACCTTTGAGCTAAATGCAATGCTGATTAAGATTGACTAGAATACAAGTACAAAGATAGATGAATGCGAACCACGTCTTCGACAGCGTCCTTAGCGAGGCGGCGAGTGGTGGCGATGTTGCGGAAAGTGCACCAAGTTCCTGAGCAGGTTTGATTGTAAGTGGCGATGTAGTCGGCGTCTTGTTTGGTGAGGTTGTGTTCGCGAACGAGGAGGGTATGGACCACTTTTTTGATCATGTTTCGATTGGCTTTGTCTAGCGGTTCGTCCTTGCTGTCTGCAAGGAAAGGTTCGGGGGAAGCGGATTCGACTTTGACATTTGGCTTGACATCGAGGAGTTGTGTGCTTGTGCTGGCGGGGAGGAGGGCGGTGCGGGTTGGCTGCTTGCCCAGATTGAGGCGGGGGAGGTCGGAGAGGATGCGGTCTGCTCGATACCTGATTGCTTTTGTAGGCGAGAAGGAGACTTCTTCTTTTTTGTCGACCTCGTCTTCTGCTAAGCTGGGACTGCCGGGAACTTTGCGATCCGAGTTGGAACGGCGTTTCTCGCCTCTTCGACCGGGTGTATGTGTGCCGCTCTGCGGCAGTGGAGACTGACTAGTCGATGCGATGGGTGAGATACCTCGATTGCGTTCTGTGTGAACGGGCTTGCGTTTCGACCGCGCTTGCAGCATGGCCGAGATGCTCCCTCGTGGCAGCGGATCGTCCGGTCGTGGTATCGCGCTTGCCCCGAGTGTAGGTATACCGCCAAAAGCGGGAAGAGAGAGCCCAGCTTGGCTGAAGACATCGTGCAACGATTGCGAACCAATGCTCGGCTGCCTTGAAAAACTGCGTGCTCTGCTGAGATCTTTGCCTGCGAAGCCAGCTGTTCGTTTGGGTTGCTGTGCGACTCTGCGTCCGATAACAAGCTGTATTGGCCTCGAGCTCGAGCTTGCAGCTGTATCTTCGTAAGGTAACGGCTGTGCAAAAATGGCGAACTCCGAAGTCGGTCCATTGGGCGCTAGTAGCAACACCTGCGCCGACCTCTCCTTCTCCCCCCCTCCAGCATGCTGTACGAAATCCGCCTCAAAACAAAACACCCTCTGAAAGAACGACCATGTCACCCTCTCCCTTGGATCGATACACACCTTGACCTCGTCCGCAACCCAATTCGTCTGCCTGTCCGTCGTCACCGAAACTATGTCGAGCGGCTGATTCCGTAGCATCTCCAGCGCCAAACAAAGATCCGCAGCTGCATCTTCACCGCCAAAAGGATCACCATACGAAACGATGGCTACCCCCGGCAAACGGGTACCATCGACGAGAACAAGGTCACTCCTCCATAGCAACCTTGCCTTTGTCGACATGTCTTGGCCGCGTCATTTGGGTACGAAAGATGAAAGAAAGATATGATGTAGTAGTGAGAGAGAAAGAGAGAGACACATACAGGAGAGAGGCAGGCGCGGCACGCGTTTAGGCGCGTTAATTGACGCATGTGGAGCGTGTTGCGAAAATTGGCCGATTTCGCACCCTGAGTGTTGCTTGGCAGCCAACTCAGCCTTAACTTCATACAACCATGATCACCACATCACGCACGCATGCCTTCGCAACACTGGCGTCAACGAAAGGATGCACCGCAACCGCAAGAAGGTGATGGCCGGGGACAGGATGTAGGGGAACAGAGCAGAGAGAGCAGCGCAGAAGCTAGCAGCGGGAGTGGGAGCGGAAGCGGAGAGGAAGAGGAAGAAGATGAAGAGGAGGAAGACAGCGGAGACAACGAGGACGAAGATGAAGATGAAGATGAAGATGAAGATGAGGATGAAGATGAGGATGAAGACGAGGATGAGGATGAAGGTGGAAGCGGAGAAGCCGAAGAGGACGACGATGACGATTCACCCTTCAAGATCTTGGAACGGCTCGATCCGAAGATACTTGGACCTGGCTTTGATCCTGCTTGGCTGACACGCAAGCCTCGACCGCAAGCATCTCTGCCGTTGCCAGCCACGGAGCAGAGAAACACTAGCGGCGACAGTCGCTCAAATGCAGCAGGTGCGGACGATGCTGAGTTCTACGGAGCTATGATTCAGATGCTCACCCACGTCTTGGGATCCTCCGACTCAGTTGCCTGGCCGAATCAACCAACACCAGGATCGCAAATCGCTCCCTCTCCATTTGGACATGCTTACAGCAGTCCAGCACAGACACCGAATCATAGCGCTCCGCATCTCTCGATCTCATCTCGCTCCACATCCAACAGCAACAAGTCAGAGCTGTCGGCGCTCCAACCGCTCATACAGGCTCTCATTGCACGTCTCGGCAAGGACCAACAGCTGCCTCGTCATCCGGTTGGCGAACAAGACCTCACAGCGCTATTGCAAACGCTGATGGAGCAGCAGCAACGACAGCAGGAACAGCAGAGTCAGAAGCAGGGTGGCAGGACGCAGAACGGTAGCGCCTTTGCAGCAACCGACTACGGATACCCGGCGCAAACCCAACCCGCACTCGCCGCATCCAGCAACCATGGCGGCAATCCCCAGCAGTACGATCTCGCAGGCGTGCCTTTCACCATGTCTGCTCCCAATGTCTACCAACCACTCAACTTTGCCGACCTTGACTTTGAGGACGAGGACGAAGATGATCCTGATTTCAATCCCGACTTGAATCCTGATCTCCCGCTCCCTTCCGCTTGGTCGTTGGCGGTGCGCGATGTGGTTGCATCCGAGCAGTCTCGAGCTGCAGCCGCTGCTGCCGCTGCCTCGCACTCGGGCACGCCTTCAGGAGCACAGACACCTTCAGAGGTGCTCCGATCGGACAGCTTCAGAAAGACGACTCAGGCTTCAGCTTCCGGCTCAACACCACGAGCAACGGGAAGAGAAATCGATAGACGTCGCTCTTCCTTGCTCGAAGACTCGGAACAAGCGTTCAGACGGCCTTCGACCGCCCATTCGACTACGCATGCGATTGGGGCTGAAACGCCGGCGGAAGCGGAAGGGCGATGGGCTTCAACAAATTTTGTGCCTCCTTCGAGAGCCACGCCGTCAACAGCTATCGACGATCGCTCTGCTATCTCGGATCTACTGTTCTCACCCTCAGGCCGACCTATCAGATCATCGCGCAAGCGGCAGGCCTCGCCAACCCCAGCAGCTCAGTCGGCATCTCGCCCACGCAGGATCGAACGTGTCACTGCAACCGCTGAAGGTCCATCGCCTAGTAAAGGTACAAGCAGCAGCACGCAGCGTCCCGAGCGACCTTCGCCGCGTGTCACGCACACAGAGCCTCCCGAACCGTTCGCATTTGACGACAGCACATCGGACATCGAAGCAGTGACTGCCTCTGCACCACCGCAGCCCCAACCCACCGAAGCCCAAACTGACACGAGCGCACCACGCAAAAGAGGCCGCAAGCCCGTCCTCGAACCTGGCGAGGCGCAACGTCGTCGGGCACAGCGCAACATCGAGTACCAACGCATGCGTCGTCAAGTCAAAAAGGCCGAAGAGTCCGAACAGAGCGGTGAAGTCCTCGAGCTTCGAGCCGAAGTCAAGATGCTTCGCGCCGAGATGGAGCGTCTTAGGGACGAGAATGCGATGCTGCGGGCTCAACGCGAGCTTGATCGTCTCCAGCGTTCCGGTTTAAAGTAGTGTTGTTTATCTGTGATATCCTTGATACCCTCTTCCTGTATTTGCATATGCATTCTTCCTCATCTGTACTCTAGCATCCAATGATCATCTTCTCAAAGCATTGCCGTCTGAATGCTGATTGTTAGTTTGGTAGTCGGGATAAGGATGCTCCACATTTCGTCCATTTACGCGCACAGACGCGCTTTGCCTTTCTGGCATCGCTTGGCCCAATTTTTCGGAGTGCAGCCGAGTCAGACCACCGGCTCTTCCGGGATACGCATCGGAATCTCAAAAATGTCAAAAGGCTTACTTACCCGTACACGGCCTTCGTCCTACTTGACATTGTCCTCATCATCATATATCAGCCATCCACCTATTCGCTCCATACTCGCAAGGTCGTACTGGCCGCCTGTGGTGACGGTCCCTACTTCATCATGCCGCCTAAACCCAAAGCACCGAATGCACGCTTGGATCCGGCTCACTCGGCGTCACCAGCTTCGGCTGCTTCACCTCCCAGGCAACAGATCGCTTCTTCCTCCTCGCTAGGCTCGCTCCCTCCGATCGAAGTCAAACCGCAAAAGGCATGCGTACTCTGCCGCCGCTCTAAAGTCAAGTGTATCCACGACGGTGCACCTCCCTGCAAGCGCTGTAAGGATACCAATCAGGAATCTCAGTGCAAGTTCAGGCTTCGCGCTGACGACGAGACATGGCGAGAGAGAACCGACGATGTGCTCAGCAGGCTTGGAGAGAGTGTAGAATGGCTTGTTCAGCAACAGAGGCAACAACAGTCGCAGCAGCCGTACGCAAATCCGCAGCAACCATACAATGAACATAGGAGGTCTATTACGGCAGGGTCGAGCGGCTCTCCGAGCTCTGCATCGGCAGGATCACCAAGAAAGTCATTTCAGCATCCAGCTTCTCATCGTCCGCTTCATGCCGCAGTGAGGAGCTCCATATCCAGCTCGTGGCAGTCGCAGCCTCAAATGGATCACCCGCCGTCTCAGAACGGCCCTTTTCCTGTTCCTGGTCCTTCCGCGGCGCACAGCCGTCCTTCGTCAACCACCTATCTTGGCTTTGACGGTGCGGCAGGTCTATTGAGTCCAGGAGATCCTCACATTCGATCCGCTCCCTCGCCATCCTCCTCTGGTCCTCAGATGGCACAGCGACCGCAACGATCGCCCTCCTCTGCGTCACAGTCGTTCCGACCACTGCATCATCCGCATCTCCCGCCTCCTTTGATACCTTCTTCGTCCGCGCAGCCTCCACAACTTCAACGCCCGCGTCGCTCTCCACCGCTAGATTCTGGTCAGAGCCGCCCATCGTCTATCCTCTCCTTTGCACAACAGCCATACAGCAATAATGGCGAATATTCAAGAAGGTCATTACCAGCCGCTGTCTCACCTATCTCGCCGTACGCCAAGCCCAGCCACTGCATTGGGCGCAACGATCCTCGTCTCACCGTCATCTCCATGGGTCTTGTATCGATGGACCAAGCGCGGCATCTTTTCAAGTTCTTTGCGCGCTACTTGCAACCGCATTGCTTCGGCTTTCCAGCCTACCCAGCTAACGAGCACATGACACCGCTGATCATCGCATGCATCCTGATGGTCGCATCGATACACGAACCCAACTCGCGTCAGCTGTTCGAGCGGTTCCGTCACGAAGCCTTCTCTAGTCCTCTGCTGCTGGACCAACCTATTGACCGCAACGCTCCGCTGGATCCAGAGCTCGGTATCGGTGTCGAAGAGATCACTGGTGCATGCATTGCAGCTTGTTGGCTAGGCGGACAAACGGCTCTCTCCATAGCGAGATTGGCACGCTACTGGGCCATCGGCTATCTCGAGCACTTCGAGGTCCGCTCCGCACAGACGTTGGGCGAATGGATGACGATCTTGCCGCCGTTCCGTCAAATCGATCTCGTTGGCAAATTGCGAATTTGGCTCATGTCGTACATCACTGAAGCCCAGCAGGCTGTCATCAATGACAAGCCCAGTCTCTTCCCGGAGAGCCAACCCGCTCATTACTGCCAAGGCCTTCTCAACGCCAGTAGCCACAGTGCAGAGTTGGGTGCTTCCTACTCGCAACGCGATGGTAACAAGCAGTCACCAGGTGGGCCCATGGCAGCCGACGGCACTCCTAACTCGGTCCATTCCAATCCGGGAGCAGCATCGACACTGCCGCCGTCTTCGATCGATGGTGCGGGTGGCATCAGCTCGTTCACTTCGGACCGACAGCTGGTAGCGCATGCACGTATGATGTCTATCCTCCTGGCAGCACAAGACTTGCAGCGATCAGCACGTGCCGCTGTACAGGCCGGCGACCGTCAGCAGGACTCGACTCTGTACGAGGCTTCCCACATGGCAGAGCGATGGCGGGAATGGCTCGAGGAGCTTAACCGATGGCGACTGCTCACGTCGCAGCATTCTGATCTGTCGGACAACACTCATGAATCGGTTGACCTCTCGCTCCTATACCATCTCTCGAGAACCTTGCTGGCGTCGCATCCTCTCGACCCTGAACTCGGCATCCTGGACGAAACGCAGCACGCTCTCCGGGTCGCATCGAATGCCAACCCACCGGACTTCTCCCGCCTGGCTGTGGCACAGCTTCGCACCATCTCGACGGCCAAACATTCGGCTCTTTTTGCGCTGAAACTCGCAACAGCCGAGTTTGGCGAGAAGCTCTCCTACCTTCCTCAATTCTACCACTGGCTTCTCGGACACGCTGCCGGCTTGCTTCTACTGCTCGTACAGCGTCGCGAAACCTTCCTCATGGCCAAAGAAGCCGAACAGTTGCTCGAAGTCACCGAAAAGTTCGTCCAGCTCTACGTCTTTCGTATCACCAGCCACTCGTTCCACTCTTCTGGCGACGTCAACGCTGAACCAAGCCGTGCGGGCGTCAAGCGATCCGCCTCGAGCGCCGAATTGGACGGAGACGCCAGAGGCGACGGTGCCAAAGCAAGATCTGCAAACGGCAACACCGCCGAAGACCCAGTCAACATCCAATGGCCCTTCATGTCGGGTTTCCCAACTACGTCAGCTGCGAGCCAAGGCTCGGCACAAGCTGGTGGCGAAGCGGTCAACCCTATTGCTCAACAGCATTTCGCACATGGCAATCCGGCAGAGAAGCATCCGGCGCTGGCTAATGCTCAGGCCCTTGCGCGTGCGTTGTACCTTGTGAAAATGCAGGTGCAGACGTTGGAGGCGTCACTCTGATGGTCCTCCCTTGTGTAACGTATCTACTTTGTCTGAACACGGCATTCACGCCAAACGTGGACCGTGATGAAATGCACAAGAGCTATAACACCTACCTCAAGCGCGCTGTGATACTTTGAGTGCAAAGCTGAACGTCAACTCGCGTCTCTGTCCTGGTACGCCTTTCAACTCGAGCGCACAGTCCTCAGTTCTTGTGAGCTTTTGCTCGGAGGTCTATGCAAATCTATGATCATGACATACGGTACAAGCGTAAGCTGGAACGATATATTACGAAGGCATGATATCAAGCTATCTCGCTCGAAAGCGTGCTCTTCGGCGTGCTTGCTAGACTCTCTTCTTCCTTGAGCGAGCTTTGCTCTCGCTTTAGCGCCGCTTTTCCCTCTACATCATCACCTTCGCTGCTTCTCCACCCAGCTCCACCACCAGGAAGGTACACCGCAGGGTAAAACACATTAAATATAAACACGGCAACCGTCACCAATGCAGCATCAAAGACATAAAAGCACCATTCGGACTTCGCAATCACGCCTTCCCACCCCACACTCATCTCGATCAACCTAAACAAACTTCGCGCAAAGATCAGGGCGCTCGAAACTACCGTTGCTGCGATGAAAACTTTCGTCCTCTTATTCCATAGTTCCGAAGAGGGTGGATTGCGTACGCACCTTCGAACAAAGACAAAGAGAAGCGCGTTGAAAACTATATAACCGAAAAGCTGGATAGCTAGCCCGGCGACGACGATGTGTCCGCCAAAGTTGGGGTCTGAACCCTCGCTCTGTGCGCTAGCCGCCACCCCCGCCCCTCCACCCTGCACTGCGAGCGAAGCAAAGTCCAACCCGACAAAGAAGGGCAAGATCCATTTCGGGTTGACGAGAGAATACTGCTTAGGGAAAACCGATGCAAGTTTCGCAAGGATCGCGAAATCCAACGCTGCAAAGAAAGCCGGGGTGAGCACAATGATGCATTGCATTGCAATGTAAGCGTTGACATTGTAAGGGTGGAAATGGCCATAGATGCGTAGAGCGTGGCCGGTGGCTTCGCAGATGCAGCCAAAGGTGAAGAGGGTAAGCCAAAGTTGGCGGTAGCGTAGGTTTTGGGCGAAATGGAGGAGAGCGGAGATGCTGAAGAGGATGACAAAGACGATAGGGGCTGAGAGGACGGGGTGTAGGCCGTAGGGCCCTCCTATGGATCTGCGTTCGATGGGGGGCGGTGAAAGCATGATCTCTGTCGGAAGGAGTGGGAAGGGGGTCCTTTGATGGCGGAGGCGAGCTTTGCACGTTCTCAAGAGGGGCTGTCGTATCGGGCCTCCTTCATATAGATCCTCAGGACGTGAATGTGTGACCATCAGTTTAATGTAAAATTTACAACGCAGCGATGTAGCAAACGTTCAAATTGTAGCGCCCCTGCTTGCACAAGCACAGTCAGACGGTCGAAGGACACCGGCACATGGCAGCGTGAAGTCACGATAGTAACCGCGATGATGGAGGGCATGAATGGTCCATGCTGTCATAATGAGGCTTGTCCATCAGCGATAACGAAAGCTCAAGTTGTCCGTGATCCGTCTTCCGGACTGTCAACCCATTCGAGAGGCACGAAAGAACACACCTTCTCACACTTGAACGATGCTTAGCTCATCCAAAATGGACGCTGTCCGTGGCATTTGATGTGTGGCTTGTGGCGCTCTTTCCATAACATAGCTGCTGCTGCGACGATAAACAGCTCCGCCGGAGGCCAGTCCAAAAGGAGTGAGCACAATGCCATAAAGTTCGGGACTCGCGCTCGCAAATCCGCATGAATTGACAGCTGACTCCACACCTCAGCCACGACCTCGGCTTGGTTATTGTGTGCTCATTTCCGTCTTCCGCACCTTGATGCTATCATGCAACCTGTCCTCGTCGTCATCGATACGAAGCTTGTGTAACACAGATTCCTGCCTCGAACGGTGTCAGGCTGGAGGACCCTGACAAAGCGGTTCCATGGAGAAGGTGTATCTTACCGAAGCGGTTGTTCTCATACGTACTCCGCGATCCGAACATCTTGGCGAATTATCAATGTTAGACTCATCTTGACCCTTCACGCTTTCCATCGGCAACATGTTATCAGATCTCTTCTCGCCGCAAATCTAACCGCATGTCATGCGACATGTCAAAGCGGTCGGCCATCGCTAAAGTCACTGGCACTGCGAACGATGCTGGGGCTTCCTGGCAGTCGTTGATCCGCAGCGAGACGGTCAATGTTTTGGCAGAGGCCATCTCGCAAGCACATGGCTCCTCGGGCAAGAAGCGACCTTCGAGATCGGCATGCACACAAATCGCTTTGCAGCTTCATCTGGTGGCGATCGGGTTGCGAAGAGCGGCTTTGATCGATGCGCTCGCTCTGACAGCAGCTCAAGCTTCGGCCATCAGTCGGAAAATCGCTGCCGCTGGAGATGTTGCGGTCTTGAAGCAAGTTAGGTTGCTTTACCATGGCCCAACTTCGCAGACGTTCGTTGTCAGCACTAGGGTAGATCTTTGGTCTGACGCGGCGGAAATGAGCTCGGGAGAAGCGCTCTGGCTTGATGCTCGTCTGACTCCAGAGCATAGGCTGCCCACTCGCACAGGTCCTGATGCTCACATCTCGGCGCTGGTCAGAGCAACATACGAAGCCGTGACCGGGGACACTTCCGGGGATGTGCTGATCGTTTCGGAGGCAACGCACTTCACCGAGGTCAGACCGTCAAATACTGAAGCTCAACTCGTTGGAGTAGCGCTGGCAGGCTTCCTCCTCGAATATGGTGCGATCTACTGTTTGCACGATCCCTCTACCTCCGAGGAGCAGTGCAGGTACGACGTCCTTCCGTTGACCACAGACACCAACGTGGACGACACAAACTTCGCCGCCTCTCCTCCCAACTGTCTCGCCTCGCAACCTTTGAGCCTGTTCAAGGTGCTTTGGTCTGACGAAGCAAGCAGTCTCGAGCTGCTCGCGTTCTCGATCCCGCAGTGTCTTTGCGACAGCGATGCATCCGAGCGGCTTCGCTTAAAGTTGACTCAAACCTTCCAGACTAGATTGGATCGGGCAACACAAGAAGGAAGCACCGTCTTCAGAAGTGGCAGTCCTGGTCACATCGTTGTTCAGGTCACATCTGTAACGCTGCCTCAGGTAGCGTTGTAGCTCGCATGTTGCATGGGTTAAGAAGCTTTTACGGATTTGGAAGAAGAAGTTGCACCCTGACGTCTGCAAGCGTGAAATGTGTTTCCTTTTTTGCGAAACGAGAGCGTGCACAGGACACATAAACTCTTGGGACCCTGTTTGCAGCTTTGCCTAGAACAACCAATTCAAGAGATCCGCATCCCAGACATACCAACACCACTACCATGAGCGCACCGAAGGGCAAGAGCCTGCGTCTCAGCTTCAAGGGCGAAAAGCCAAAGAAGCGAAAGCGAAGCGACAAACACAACAATGGCGAATCGTCATCTTCGGGTTCGCGCAAGCGCAAAGCTGGCCCAAACGATGGCATGTCGGATGTAGATGATGTTGGTGGCGACGAACAAGCTTGGGTTTCTGTTGAGTCGGAGATCGATTTGAACGGACCTTGCTTCTTCTACCATCCGTCAAGATCAGACTCATCGTCAGGAGCGGCGGGAGGACATTGCATTGCTTTCCAACCAACGCTGCAGAGCGTGGAAGCAGCGGCTGTACTGCCCGACGAAGTATCAGGTGCGGACGAGGATCGACTTTTGCTGTTAGCCTCCGATCCAAAGCTAGCAGAACAGCTTGAAGGAGCCGAGATTGTGTCGTCAACCGAAGCGACGGGTGCAGAATCGTTGCCTGTCACACCACAATCAGTCTACCAAGTGTGGGTAGCGACCAAAGTGCCCGGCAGCGCATCTCCCACGAGGTTCACTTTCAAGAGCGCTGAGGGCAGGTATCTCGGCGCAGATAAGAACGGCACATTGCGAGCTACGATGGAAGCAAGAGGTCCACAAGAAGAGTGGGTCCTTGAAGCACCATCGCGGACAAGTCGGTCAGAGTGGACGTTACGTTCGGTGCACGAGCGGTATCTAGCAATAGATCAGGTAGCTGGAGGCAAGTTCGTCATTCGAGCAGACGCAGATCGTCCCGACGACGAATACGCCCTGTGGACCATCAAGGTGCAGTGGAAGCATCGTCATACCGCAAGATATTCAGGCGATCTTAGCTCAACAGGTATGCATCGCACGAAAGCCAACGATCCAACCGTAATCCATTCAAGCTCGAAAGACCAAGCGTTGGCACAAGAGCTCGAAACGTTTCGCTCGAGAGCAGGATCACAATACATCCCAGCCAACTACAGCTCGAATCTGTCCAAAGAGGAAAGACGAGCGCTACGTAGGGCGGAAAAGGAGGGAAGACTGGCCGAAGAGATGCTCGATCGACGCAGCAAGCTTAAGAGCGACAAGTATGCCTAGACTTCACTCACTTTGTCACACACAAACACATACCCAAACAGAAGAGAAGATAGTTTGAAAGAATCCATTCTCGCTCGCATTGCAATCACGTCGCAAAACAAAAGGAGATCGATGGTGAAACGAGTGAAAGGATGTTCCAGGTCTTTCAGCCGAGTCGTCCATCTCAAAAAGTAGACGAGCCGGATAGTTATGACAAGGTTGCTGCAACGACAATAAATTGTCGCCCATTCGCTGCTTTAGCCCAGGTTGTCCCGTCGCAGAAGATGTAGGATCCATCTTCCAGACTCTATTATAAGGGCAGCTCAATAACAATGCGACGAGGAAGGGAGGAGAAGAGAAAGCAAGGGGGGAAAGGAGACGAAACAGAAGCAGACGAGATGGACGGATCGAAGCGCGAAAGACGACGACGAGAGGTTTTGCACCGGTATCTCAAGGGGATGGATGCGAAACGAAGAGCGTGTTGCTGGTAGCGAATACGGAGGTATCAGTCGATGGGGACAAGCGTAGAAGAAGAAGGACTTGCAAGTGTGCAGAAAGCGAGCTGGTTGGTGTTCGTGGTGATGGTCAGAAGAAGGAGAAGGAGATCAGAAGAAGTGGTTTCTTGGTAAGAAAAAAATCTTGCTCTGTGTGTGCGTGTTCAAGTCTCAGGAACGGTGGGCGCAAAAAACGGTCAAATGTCAGACCGTCAAGAGTGACAAACATTGAAAATTCCACACAGTACGGTGAGACTTGGAAGAACTGTCGGGCCATAGCGACTTCCGAGATCTTTTTGCCTTTCCAATTCGCACTCTTCTCAACCCGGTCTTCCTCTCGTCCTAGTATCAACCCTTCATCTTTGCTCTCTCTACCTCTCGATTGCAAATAGCATAAGCAACAATGTTTCCTCGACTCACAACAGCCGCTCTGGCCACCGCCAAAGCTTCCTCCTCCCGCACTTTCGTCACAACATCAACAACCGCAGCTTCAGCAGCAGCAACGGCAGTAAAGCCCATCCCCAAACCACAGGGCACCATTGCCGACCCGGCAACCTTCCTCACCTCGATCTCGCGAACACGTCGTGACCTCGCAGCAAACTGTTCCCTCACCTCAGCGATTGGTGAGGAATGGAGCAACATCTTTACGATTCAATCGGCACAGTTGAAACAGGCCGGTGTAACGACAAAGGATCGAAGATTTTTCTTGTGGGCAAGGGAAAAGTTTCGTCAAGGTGCCAACCCGGAGGTGTTTGTAACGGACGCGAAGCCGAAGAAGAAGGTTCGAGGGTGAGTACGAGCGACCCAGGATACAGAGCTCATTTCGCAGCACGAGAGAGGCTGATACTGACACTTATACACTCTGCTTTCATTTGTTGTTTCGTTCAATTGTGCAGATGGGGAGCAAGAGTTCAGACCGCTGACCGCATCCGTGTGCGCGGTGTCAGGAGGCCTGGAGAGAAGTAAAGACAGCTTCGCTTGACTCGATCTCACTCATTCATCTGTAATAATATCATTGTTCAATTGCACACGACCGTTCTCGTTCACCGCACAACGTTCGCTCTGGCCCGGGTTCTTTTGTATCGATGTATTGCTGCACGAGGGCCTTGAAAGCACCTTGGGTGACAGAGCATGACTGAGTATGCTTCATGAGGCCATTATCTACGCTGTTGAAGAAGCTGCTGCGTGCGCGTAGCCTTGATGACCTCTGATCTACGGTCCATGACGGCAAGAATCGAGTTTTGGAGCAGGGTATAGATACCGGATGAGAGCCAGTAGATGACCAACACCTGCAGGAAACAAAGGAGAAACAAGAGAGGGTGCCAAGAAATTGTCAGTGTCGGTTCATCAAGTCGAGAGAATGTCAGTGAGGAAAAGGGCAACTTACACCAGGAGCCTGGCAAGCGATCGGAATAAACGCAATCGCCAATACACGCAAAGCATTCGTAATGATCCTAACTCTCCTGGGTTCCTGCTCCTCTGACCCCGCCTCTGCTGCTGCTTTGTCTCCCCCCGCCAACAACTTGCCTGCTGTCCTCGTTGCCGCATCTTCGCCCGACGTCGCCGCCCTAATCTTGGCAATGCTCCTCCTACTCCAGCTGTTCAACTCAGTATTCGCTAACGTAAGCATACCAAAGCTGACGGGTCCCACCATGGTTGTATCTCTATCCACAAGCGTTGGACCCCCCATGGTACCTTTGAGCTTGGCAATCGCCGCATCGTCAAACCCTCGATCGGCAAGGATGGCCGTACTCGACTTGAACTGCTGCACCAATTCCGGGGAAGGCGACCACCACGGAAGCAACTCTGTCGTAAACGGCGACGTTGGGTCCAGCGCTGACTGACGCAACAACGCAGTCATGAGCAAAAACACAGGGATGCTGACCGTCGCAGGACCGATAAAGGCGGGCAAAGGGGAAGCATTGTGCTTCTTCAACAGTTCGGCGAGCTTCGCTTTGAGCTCCTTCTGCGCTTCCACTTCAAACTGTTCGTACGATAACCCGGCTCGCCGGCATCGTGCTCGAACGGCGAGTGGGATCTGCTGCTTTAGGATCTCCCATTCTGGCAGGACTGTTTCTGTGAGTTTGCGCGTCTTGCTCCGTTGCCAGAGGGTGACGGGGAGGGTGACGACGGTGCGGACGGCAAAGGCGAGGATGAAGATGGAGAGAGCGTGGGCGTACGGTCCGCTGAGATGAAGGGTGTCGGCCAGGTTGTGAATGGTAGGGACCCAAGGCTCGAGGAATTCGAAGCCCCCTGAGACTACATCGTTGTCGGCGACGGCTTGAGTTGCGGAGGTGGTCGAGTCGATTGCTGTGCTTGCTGCGTCGGCAGATGGTATTGAGGATGAGGGAGAGACGGGCGCAGAAGCACTTGAGAAGGATGCAGAAGACGATGCAAAGCCACGATAGCTGCGTGGCGGAAGGCGATAAGGAAGCGAGCTGCGGGATAGGGATGCCGTTGCAGATGAAAGCACTACTGATCTTGTTCGAAGGCCCGCAGCTGCGATGCGGAAGACTCCTGTGGACGCCATTGTTGGAAGAATGGCCGTGATGTTCCGTATTCGAGTCTGACCTTGAATGAAGCTGAGGAGATACCACAAGAAGCTTCTTGCTGAATGCGAGACAGGTCAATGTTCCCACAAGTGTTCGAAGATGCTGTGCAAGGATACAAACGAAGGAGCTTTGGAGTCAAGATGATGAGCATTGAGCACGAAGCACTCGAAGCAACGTTTGAGTAGGCAAGCACAACTCCACTTTTCTTCCGATGTTGCATCGCCGATGTGAGAATGAAAAAGCATTGCCGATTTTGATCTATTTTGCGCCCTTGCAGTTTACGCGACGAGAAGGCGCGTTCGAAGCTGCTTGGAGAGACACACAAAAAATAAATGCAGGCGTGGAGGTGTTGGTCTGCAGAGAAATTCGAGCTCGAGGAGAGAGAGACAGAGAGAGGCGAGATCCCCACGAGGCTCAGTTGGTCACTCTATGTGAGTTGCTTGAGCGCCACCGGCATCCATTCACAATCTTGGGATAGCTTCCGACCCTTCTCAAGGTGCGAGCATTTGGTGCTCATCCGCATCCAATTATCATCTCAGCACCGACACAGGAGCTGAACTGCAGCGGAAACTCCGAAGCAGAATACAAGGAATTGGCAAGCTCAGTTGACTCTGTCCGCATCACAACGGAGTGTTGGAGCTCAGCTGACTTGCACTGCTTTCACTCGGCGTCACTTCCGCACCTTCTGCTCAGCTTCCTTCGCTTCCTCCCTTCCTTTCCAACTTCCGCATCATTCACATTTCCGCACTCTATAATGCCTCACCCTCGCACCTCTATGGCTTGCCTCTTCACCACAACATCTAGCACCTAGGTCAATGCTCTACTACACCATAACCCAACCACCACCGTCATCAAGTACAACATCTGTGGAACACCGGCCTCTACATCATCGCAAGGATGATCACCTCATCCGACGACATCGATGAATTCGACGACTTTGGCATCGAAGATCTTGACGATTCCGCACTCCTTCAACTCGACCAGATCGAGAATACGCTCGTCAGCAATGTCACGAACAACAAACCAACCACTTCACAGCACGATCATCGCACGGCATCGTCTAGCGTCCAGAAGCTATCGTCTGTAGCAGCAAAAGCCGGATCCATCTCCGCATCTAGTGCGGCTCAGCTAAAGCCTCCCGCCACCATCAGCTCGACGTCATGGGTCAACAAACCAGGCCCTTCCGCCATCGCCTCCACTTCCGCACGTCCGATGCAGCGGGTGACATCCAATGGATCAACTACATTGACTCAGCCCGCATCATATGGAGCGAGTCGACAGATGACCCTGTTTGGCAAGCCAGCTACACCCAGCCAGGCTCGTCCCGCTAAAGTCGTTGCTTCCAGCCCTGGACACATCACCATCTCCTCCCAGACGGCCCCTTCCGCTGCCAACGGCACATCATCCAATTCATTCAACAGCACAGAACCATCGCCAAGCGTACGTCCGATCTGGCAGAACAAGGTCGGCACCAAGACCTGGGACCGCGAGGCGTACCTTCATCGCGAGAATGCAAAGAATCGAGACAGGGACGGGCCCATCGACGTCGAAGACTACAGCGGAGATGACTTCAGCGACCCGAGCTCTGATAGCAAGGGGAAAGGAAAAGCAAAGAGCGAAAAACGCGACTGGGATGCGGATAGCAAGTTCGTCAATGTTCCCGCTCCCGCACCCGCATCTGTCAATGCTCGCCGCAACCTTCCGCCTCCACAACCGCAAAAGTGCCAGATCGACCTCGAGGCAGCCAAGACATGGATCTACCCAACCAATATGGAGAGGCGTGACTACCAGTACAATATCGTTCAAAAGGCGCTCTTCAACAACGTGCTCGTCGCCCTGCCCACTGGTCTCGGCAAGACCTTCATCGCTGCCGTGGTCATTCTCAACTTCTTCCGATGGTTTCCAGAGGGTAAAATCCTCTTCCTGGCCCCCACCCGACCGCTAGTCGATCAGCAGAAGACGGCGTGCCACAAGATCTGCGGTCTGCCTTGGGCTTGTGCCATCGATCTTACGGGTACTACGGCAAGCTCACGTCGTGGCGAGTTCTGGTCGACCAAACGCATCTTCTACATGACTCCACAAACGTGCGAAAACGATATCCGACACGGCCATTGCGATCCGCGCGACGTCGTATGCGTGGTGGTCGATGAGGCGCACAAAGCCAGAGGAAGATACGCCTACGGCAACGTCATTGGCCTTCTCATGGACCGAAATCCGCACTTTCGTGTTCTCGGCCTCTCCGCAACACCAGGCAAAGACTCGGACAGCGTACAGCAGGTCGTCGACCAGCTTCACATCAATCAGATCGAGATTCGCACCGAAGAAGCGATCGATGTGCAGCGCTACATGTTCCGCAAGCGTGAGGAAATCGTCAACGTTTCGCTCGGCAAGGACCTCAACAAGGTCAAAGACAATTGGGCCAAACTCATGATGACGCAGATGGAGCCACTCATGAAGGCAGGCTTGCTTCGCAACCAAGACCCCGTCTTCATGCATCCCTTCGCAGTCAATGCCATCAGCAAAGATAAGTCTCGCGCGGGCATCTTGCACGCTCAGCCGTGGCTGCGACCCAAGATTGCCGAACTCGGCGCCATGGCCTTGTCCATGCAATATCTCATGGAGCAGTCGCCCACCATGTTCTACAATCGACTCAAGGAACGCTCCATGGGCTTCAATTCGAACGGAAAGAAGACCTCGACAAACAAACAGCAGATCTACGCCAACACCAATACCACCTTTGCCGAGATCATGCGCGAGCTCGAGGAGATGCAAGACAAGAAGGGTCGCATTCTGCATCCCAAGATGATCCAGCTGCGCAACGTGCTCATCGAGCACTTCGACAGGTTCAAAGCGGGCGAAATCGAGAATGCGGAAGCTTACGCCGAGAGTGGACACGACGTGTTTGGCTGTACGCCCAAGTCGGGCGAGCTTGCTGGCTTCAGCAGCTCGTCGCAAGCGGATACGCGCGTGATGGTGTTCTGCTCGTACCGAGAGTGCTGCGACGAGATTGTCAGCTACCTCAACGACTCGGGCTTCAAAGCGACCGAGTTTGTAGGACAGAGCAAAGCAAAGAGCGGGAAGAAGGGGATGTCGCAAAAGGACCAGGAGCGCGTGATTGCCGACTTCAAGGCGGGCAAATACAACGTGCTCGTCGCCACATCGATCGGCGAAGAAGGTCTCGATATTGGATCTGTCGATCTCACAGCGTGCTACGAAGCGGTCAAGGACTCGATCCGCATGTTGCAACGTATCGGTCGTACAGGTCGAAAGCGCGAGGGAAAGATCGTGGTGCTCATGTCAGAGGGAAGAGAACAGCACAATTGGCAGCATTCCAAAGACAACTACAAAGCAGTGCAGAAGGAAGTCGATTCGCGTCTATCGCTCGAGCTGTTCGACGACGTGGACCGTATGGTACCCGACAACATCTCACCTCAACCAGTCCTCAAAGAAGTCGAGCAACCCGAGTTTGATCCATCGATGGTGTCTGACGGCAAAGCACCCGCGAGGACTCGGGCGAAGAAGGAGCCCAAACCCGAGAAGGACCCACGCCGCAATATGCCCGAAGGCGGCAACATTATCGAAGGCTTCCGAAAAGCTTCGACGCTCACCAAACGCAAAAGGGCGCAAAATAGCACCGATGACTCGGATGTTAGTGACTTTGACGGACACCCTGCTGAAGAAACCCACAGCCAGAGGATGAAGCGAATCTTGCAGCAGAAAGACGGTTCCGACGCCGACTCTGAGAAGGAGAACCTCTCGCTCAACTTGCGCACCTCGAAACGAAAGACAAAAGAGACGAGGCGCATCTCCGTGTCGCCAGAGAGCTCGCCGCCGTTCTCTCCTCCAGCTTCGCGAAAAGCATCCGCTGCTGCAGCGCGATCCATTGCGAGCTCGTTGGATGTTACCCCACCTCCTTCGGACGGCATCGCTACGCCACCTTTGCCGCTCAATCATAGTCTACAGTCCACTTCATCGTCTGGTCAGCCCCTCGCTGCTAGGGCCACTGCCACACGGGGTAAGAAGCTCGGTGTTGGTCTACGAAGCTCCGGACGCAGTACATCTGGTTCTGGCTCTCTCTCGTTGCGCAAGAGTGGCGATCTTCCCAGCACCAGTGCCAACGGACCTAGCAGCAGCGGTTCACGCAATAGCCTCTTGGAAACAAAGTCGCCACGCAACAGAGGCATCGCTCAAGCCATCACCATTGACGACGATGACGACGAATTTGCCTTTGACGATCTTCCTGACATGTCGATGCTCGATCGCGTCGAAGCGGAGGCCGCGGCCAAGGCCAAAGTGGAACGAGAGTCACGTATTGACGAGGATTTGCTCAACCCCCCTTTCCTCAAGGATATGCTCGAAGAGAACAGAGGCAGGCAGCTCGAGGCAGCGCAACGCGAGCCGACGACGCCACCTGCTAAGAGGAGTAGGAAGGTGAAACCCCATCCGATCGTCGAGGACTTGATGAAACAGTACGCCGAGGAGGCGAGACAAGAGAGTGCCAAGGTGGAAGCAAAACATGCTTCGACTTCAAAGGCTGCGCGGTCGACGCCCCAAGGGCAGTCTTCGCCGATGAAGAATTCGATGGGGCCGCCAGATTCGATTCCTCGCCGAGCGGGTGCGGGTCGGGGTAAGCGGATCATCCCTGAATCGCCTGATGATACCCCGGGATCGCTGCTCCCCGCAGCGCCGATCGACGACATGGACGTCGATGCTGACCCAGCTTCCTCGTCGCCCATCAAAGCACCAGCCAAACGCGGTGGCCGTTTGAAGAAAGCTTCCTCCCTCGCCAACGCCGATACCAGCCCTACAGCCACCAAAGGCAAAGGCAAAGGCAAAGCTCGAGCACGCTTCACCGTCACGCTTACCGATGACGAAGATGAAGACCTCCCCGACGCTACCTCCCCCCCTGCAGGCGGTAGCGCATCCAAACCGGCCAAAAGTACTACACGTAAAGGTAAGAAAGCTGCGTCCGACAAATCCGAACGTGGGCGTTCCAAAGGAAGTTCTTTGAAGAAACGTAAGATAACCAATTCTCCCACCTCACGAGCATTGTTTCAGTACGAAGCGGATCGGTCGACGGACGAAGAAGTGCACCGCGAAAAAGACGAGGATGATTCGGGCGTTGGTTCTAGTGATGAGGACGATTCGGATCGCGAAGCTGTCGGGGATTTTGCACCTACGCAGGCGCCTAGGGGGTATCATCAGCAGAGTGTGTATATGCAGTCGATGATGTCGCAGTTTGCTCCGGCGGAGTTTCGGAGGGTAAGGCACGGACCCTTTCCAGGTGTGGGGGGTAGGTTTGGAGAGGAGCAGCCAAGGACGCCAAGTAGGGTGGGTGGGGTGAGGAGAGCGAGGATGCCAAGCAGCGAGGGGAGAGGTGGAAGGGGTGGAGATTCGGAGGATCGATATTCGGAGGACTCGTTCGTGGTGAATGATGAGGAGGAGATCGTTTATGATTCGGACGAAGATGGGCTACCTGATAGTAGTCAGTTTTGAAGGGAGGCATACCTTTTCTTTTTTTTTCTTTTCAAAAGAGAGCGCAATTCAATATCAGCTTCTTGGTTGCGTTCAAACGTCATGGTGTGTGAGCTGCATTGTGTACACAGTCAAGTGTAAGCGTGAAAGATGCAGAATGTGAACGAAGCAATGTTACAAAGAGGAAGCGATACAAATACATGTTTACAGTCGGTGACGGCGAGGCCTTGGTCAGAGGGAGGAGTGCATGAGGAGAGGCGATGTATACTAGGAGACGCCGACACTCTTTGCGGCGCATGCGGTTTGCAGATACAGCCTGATGCAGTAGGTCCGTTGCTGACCATCTAGGAGTCGTCCATCATGATCTGGATGAACTCGTTCTCGTTGATCTCCCCATCCTGATCTAGGTCGAATTCGTCGATCATTGCTTGCAGTTCATCGTCATCCAACGTCTCTCCCAGCTCCTTCGCTACACGTTTGAGGTTACGCAATGAGATCTTTCCAGTTGCATCGTCGTCAAAGAGTGCAAAAGCCTTGCGAATCTCTTCCATTGGATCGCGCGACGCGATCTTCTCCGACACTGTCACACAACGCAAAGAAGAATAATACCACATCAGTCCCTGTCAGTCTGATCAACTGCAAACAGTCCAAGCCTTGGATAGCGCTGACAACTTACTGATCTTATTAAAATCATCCCACTCCAACAAACCCGAATTCGTCTTATCATGATCCCTCAACAGCTTCAGCACTTCGGCCTTCTTCAGATCAAACCCAAGCGCTCGCATAGCCACCTTCAACTCGTGATAATCGATCGCACCATCTTTATCGGTATCGAACAACTCAAAAGCTTCCTTGATCTCTTGTCGCTGTTCGTCGGTCAAAGCTGCATCGATGGCTTGTTGGCTGTGATGGTTGTTGAGGTTGCGAGAGGAAGAGGAAGCGACGAGGTGGCTGGGTGTGGAAGTGTGATTGCTAGAGGAAGCTCCACCGAGGTTGGCCGCTCTGCGTTTGGCTGCTTTTGAGGACGGGGTGTAGAGCGACATGGTTACGATCCTCGTTCGCGGTAGGCTAGAGATAGTGTTGTGGTGGTGGTTGTTGACAGAGAGAGGAAATACGAGAAGAGAAGTTACTCTTGCAGTCAAGGCTGAGTGAAAAGATGAAGCGCACAGACTGTAGCGGAGCGTGAGAAACACTTCATTTCGCTTCGCTTCAAAGCCAAAGTCAAAGCGGAGACCAACACTTTTTCTGTGGCTGCTTCTCACAAAAGCGCGCTCTTCTGTCTGTATGCAACTCAAAGCTCGAACGGTTGTATCGGCTTGGCTGCCTCTTTACGCGCTGTCAAGGCTGAGCTTCGCTGCAAACGCCTCAAAAGACGCGTCTTGGCAATTTTTCTGAAAGTGTCAAGTCGTTGATCTTGACATCAAGGCTTCGATCGGCGACTTTTTATTGTGCTGCGTGCTGACTTGACCTTTTCCGAGAAAGCTGAGCTTTTTGCTCCACTTGAAATCGATTCTGAGTGCATCTGCCCTTCTTCCGGTGGCGGCTGCTGCACGTTTGTGCTGAGTTGAGAAAGTCGTAACCAGTTGATGGCCCTTGCCCTTGCTCGAGTCAAATGGAACCTGTCAAGATCCTCTCTCTCGTTACAGGCTGGGTTTGAGAGTAAGCGGAATCTTCTTCCAAAGATCACACCACCAAGACAACACAGTGTCACACACGCTCGTTTGCGGTTGCGTCCCTATTAGACTCAAGCTTCGAGCACTTAGCATTCAGGCTCAGCAGAATCCTCACGCGCACGGACTATCCCAGCAAGCCGGCGTCTCCAACATCTTTGATCAACAAACTCTACCAACGGAAGAGCTCGTAGGACACCGACGTGAGCGTATACTTAGACACTACGCACAAATGGGCAAGAGAGGAAACGGAGGTCGTGGCGGCGGCGGCGGCCCTCCTTCTCGTGGTCGTGGAGGAGGTCGCGGTCGAGGTCGCGGTAGAGGTCGTGGCGGAGGAGGAGGTGGGTTTCAGCCTTTCGAAGGCCGCGGTCAAGTACTAGGCGGTGTTCCTGGCAACGGCTCGCCATCGGCCAATGGATACAACTCGCCCCGCGGTGGCAGCGCCAATGGTCGCCCATATCGAGGACGAGGGCGAGGTGGTCATCTCTCCGTACAGGGGCAGAACCGTGTTGGTTTTGACTACTCTTCCTTTTCACGCGGCCATCGCCGAGACTACGACGACGACGATGACGAAGACGATGAGGATGACGATGAAGAGGACGACGTCGCCGACTTCCCAATAGAGCCACCTGCAGGCTACCGTCACAAGATCAAGCCTCACCTCGAGTCAGATGTCATCTCGGCTTCCGAAGACGACGAAGCCCCACTAGCACCCTCTACACTCCAACTCAACGTCCAACCGGGCTTTGCCACCCCACAGCGCTCCTCTGGCATCTCTTCGAACCCCAATAGCGCTCCCAGGCCACGTTTCACACCGCGCTCCAACGCTCCAACCAACTTTCCCGAGTATCGCACCAGCAGAGGCACACCAAGCGGTGCCAAATTCCGCCCACCCGAGGAGACTGAAGACTCACGCTATCTCGCTGGTATTCCTGGCTTGCGCAAGAACGACCGTAAACAGCAACGTTTTGGGTCTCGCTTTGGCGACCCAGCAGATCAAGCACAGAATCCGTTCCGCGTGCCTGTTGCTTTCGTCAAGTCTACGGGCGCATTTGGCGATCCTCTCAAGGGCAATCTGCCGCCTAAGGATCCCAACGACGTGGCCAGCAAATTGACGCAACAGGCCAACGCTCAGCCTGCAGACCCTTCGGCTGCTCGTCAACATGCAGGTCTCGGCTTCTCTAAGAACACGGCAAAGCCAGCAGTTGCGGTAGCGGTACCCGGGTCAGAGCCAACGGTGTCTGCGACACCGCAGCAGCCAACAGCAACACCGTATGCCCCGCCTCGGGCTGTGCCCGCTTTCCCAGCTCCTCAAATGGACACTTTCGAGTGCGGACAGGACATCGATGTCGATGGTGGAGACGATCAGGATGAAGTGGATGCCTTGTTGGCGGCGTTCCCTGGTTCCAAGGTGCTGGCTCCGGGAGAGTCGATGCTTGAGGATGATGCAGCTATGTCGTGGTCGTTGCCTGCTTTCCAGCCAGAGACAGCAAAATCGTCAAGCGCAGCGGCAGTGGCGAGCCAGCTCAGCAACGATAATATCCAGCTCGAGCAGAATGGTGCGATTTCGCCGCCATTCGCTGCTGCTGCTATTGATTCGAGGTCGTTACCACCAGCTGCTTCTCCGTCGGTCCCTGCTTTGCTAGACCAAAATCTCGACGAGGCTGCTCCTACCCCTGTTGCAGACGCTGTTGCAGAGGTCGAAGAGGTCGAAGAGACAGATCTCGGCTTCGTCATTGATCTCGAAGGCGAGGATCCGGCTGCTGCGACCGTCACAGCACCTTCCTCCTCTCATCGCGTAGCTCTCGGCGATCCTTCAGCACCACCCACCAAGTCCACTTCCTCCCGCAAGAAGCAGCCCACAAAGCGTGGCAAGCCTCGTCGCATCCCACGTGAAGGCGACTCTGATCTCGAATGGGGCAGCGAAGGTCCACCTGGCGGTTCTGACGACGATATGGTCGATGACGAAGGTCTTGCAGCTGCCACAGCCGAGATCTCCATTACGCGTAGCAGCCGCACTGACGGCATTGACGATCCCATCCTTGCTAAGGCCATCCGTGCCGACCGCCACGAGTGGGAGTCCGCCTCTGATGAGGACATCGCTATGGACAAACCCGCCAAGCGCCGAGGTGGACAGCGTGCCAAGCGTTCCCAGGCTGGCCGCGCCGCTGCAGCACGCAACGCTGCACAGGGTGCACGCAGCCGCAAAGCGGACCAGGACGCCATTGTTGCTGACTACATGGAGAATATTCTCAACCAAACAGGCGACTCGTCTGACGACGAGGACGCAGAAAAGCGCGATCTGTTCGCAACAGACGATATGGTCGTCGAGACGGTCGATGGTGATCTGCCAGAAGGCGCATCGGCCAAGGGCAAGAGCAAAGCTCGTCGTCTGTCCAACAAGCTTGATGACAAGACCGACTTGGATGCTATGATCCGCTTCATGAATGGCATGGATCCTCAGAAGGGCGGTCGTCAGCTTGGCTTTGGTGATGTCGAGGACGAGATCCATATGGATGAGGTTAAAGAGTGGCTCACCGAGAGCGAGGATGATAGCGTCGACGAGGATGTGACCGAAGAGGCATCTATCCAAGTCGTCAAGCAGACCGGTGTCAACAAGGCAGGAGAACAGGAAGCTTCCGATAGTGAAGAGGAAGACCTGGCCGAGCAGCTGCGCATCATCCTCGAGGATGACGAGGAAAGTTCCGAAGTCTTCAGTCAGGATTCCGACTCCGAGTCGGACGATGACGATGACGACGAAGACGACGACTCGGACTCTGACTCGGACGACGATGACGAGGGGATGTTCCGCGGCAAACACTCTTCCTGGGCCGACGAGGACGAAGAGTTCATCCGCGCTCTTTCGTCCCAGGTCGGTGGCGCCGGTATCGGCAGTCGCAACAATTCTGCCGCCGCCGCCAAGCGCCAACAGAAGAAGCTCTTCCACGCCATCTCTCGCGGCGATTTCTCAGACCTCATGGATCTTGCAGCGGACGAGAACGAGATCGACTCGGACGACCCGGCGTACGGTCTTGGCTCCATCCCTACCGCCAAGAACGGCAAGCGCAAGGGTCGCAAGTTCACCGGCGAAGATCTGTGGGCGGAAGAGCTCCAACAGCAATGGGACAAGGATCGCGCTTCCAAAGCCACCAAGAAGCAGCTGCGTCTTCTTGAACGACAAGCTGCCGCACTCAACCCATTCCCCAACACCCATGGCAAAGCTGGCAGCAGCGGCAAGACCAAATCGACCAAAAAGCAGGCCAAACTTGCCCGCAAAGCCGAGAAGCGCGAGATGCGTGCCAGTCTCAAAGCGCACTCGAACAACGTGCTTTTGGCAGTCAACGCTGCTGGGTCGATTGACAAGGTGGATCAGAACATCCTTACCTTCGGTGGTCAGAGTATACCTGGCGATATCATGTCGTTGGGGTTGGACAAGCGATTTGCGTTTAACATGGATGAGTTGAACCAGCAGATCCAGCATTTTATCAACGAAAGGGGACGCAACACGATGCGCTGTCAGCCGATGGACAAGTTCGCCCGCGCTGAAGTCCACGCTCTTGCCGCAGCGTACAATTTGCAGAGCAAAAGCAAGGGGAAGGGGAGGGATCGATTCCCTACGTTGATCAAGACGAGTAAGAGTGGTCTGAATGTGGATTATAGGAAGGTGAAGAGGATTGTTTACTCCAACGCCGGTGCGACGTTCGGCAACGATGCTGGTCGAAGCGACTTTAAGGATAAAGGGAGGAACAAGAAGGGTGGTGGTAAAGGTGGTGCAAGTGGTGGCATGTACGGTGTGGGAGGCGGTACAGTGCCTAAGAACAGGGAAGGTGAGGAGGTGGGATTCGGTGCGGATAGGATTGGTGCCGACAACATTGGACACAAGCTCTTGGCTGCAATGGGTTGGACAGAGGGAAGCGGTATCGGTAGCTCGCAAGGTATGGCTAATCCCGTTTCGGCTACCGTCAAGACGTCGAAGGGTGGTCTTGGATTCTGAGCCGAGCTACTGTATGCTAAGCTTCTTCTTGTTGTCACTCTCAATGTGTCAAATTCCCGTCGGTGGATGGCCTTGCTAATAGAGGTTCGTTCTTTCCTCAGCCTGCTTGTCTGATGCGGCCCTTTCTGCTCCTGAGCTCATCATTGTTGATCTCGGATCTTGCAACCGATTCGACGATATTATTCTTCCGCAACTATTCTCGAGAATCACTTCGCTCTTGAAACTGTGTGTCTGAATACCAGCACGTCTATCTACATAACAGTACAGCCATCGCATTTCAATCTGCCCTCCTATGCTCTAATCTCATCTGCTTCTGCTGGCCTACAACTCGCCCTTCATCGCATTGCCCGTATTCACCGCAGCATCAGCGATCATCTCTTTGACCCTGTTCAGATTGCTGATCAACCTATCGACCAGTTCTGGATCGCCGTTCTTTCCTAGCGCCTTCTCCGCATCCAGACTAGCCCATAGCTGGTTGCTCGAAGCGATCAATTTCTCCAACACACCTTCCCCGCCTGTTCCTACTGCACCTGATGCTGAAGATGCGACGTTTGCAAGAGTATCCGTGACGTTGACACCGGAGGTTACAGCGGCAGCGAGTTGAGGAGGAGGGTGGTTTCCGTAGACGTAGTAGAGGGCGCGTGTTGAAACTTGTTGAATGTGTCGTGGGAAGTAGTAAATCAAAGAGTACCATACCAAGGCGGTGAGGACTACGAAGACGACAATGACCAAGAAAACTTCCCAAGCTTCGAGCATGGACAGGACGAAAGTGGCCTCAACGTTCCAGTAAGCTCGGAAGAGTTTTCGCTCGATAATCTTGATCGGGTTCCATGTGGGTTTCTGTGCGAAAGGGTCTTGGTACGAAGCCGGTGTCGAAGACGACGACGTCTTGAGGGGAACATGGGTAGCTGATGCGGCTTCTCCATTGATCGTCGACGTAGTGGACGAAGAAGAAGAAGTGCTTTGCTTTGACTTGAAAGGCGAGGCAGCAGCAGAAGAAGGATGAAGATGATCCACCGAAGAAGAAGATTCGGCAGCAGCAGCGGTAGCCGCTCGTGTAGACTTGCGTGTTTTGGCTGGCATCCTGATCACAACGCGCGAACGTTTACGTCCAGGGAAGTGTGAAAAGTGTCGGGGAGAATGGTGTTGATGAAAGGTGACAAAGATGACAGCGTGTTGAGAAAGTCACAAAAAGTATAAGTTTGCTTATACCCGAGGCAAGCACGCAGCGATACCCTGTGGACAGAGAGTAAGCCGCGTTCCGGCCAAAGGGAGAGCAACACGCTGGGCACAAAACAGGGAAGAAGCACGCTGTCGATCCGGCTTCTTACATCGATGGTTTGTGTGTGGGTGTTTCCTGCGCTGTCAAACCCTCTGACGCGCTCTTAGCGAGACATTTCAATCTCCGCTTAATGTTACATCAAGCGCACGCACATCTTTACACTTTTCGACAAAAGGGTCTGTAGATGTGGAGAAATGCGCAGCAGCAAAAAGTCGAAGCCGCGCTCAGGTCAACGGTCAAAGTGACACATATCAACTCAGCCTTCCCCTCTTCTACTGTTTCAACAACATCGAGCGTCGCTTTCTCGCCATCATCACGGAGCTGGAAGACAGTGAAGCAACGAGCGCTGCCACAATTAAAGATGGCGATCACTATTCTCACCGGCATCGAGGACACGCTGGCGCTCATCCTCGAATGCGGTGCCGACATCAGTCGAATCGAATCAACCCTTCTTCCGGCCCTTCGAAAGCTATGCTCTGCTCACCCCGAGCCCGAAAATTCTCGCCATGCTGCAGGCTCAAGTCGTACACAGGCAAACCCCGCAACGGAGGCAGTACTATGCCAGCCCATCCAAGGCAATGTGGATCCTCTATCGGCACTCGACCCAACCACACACTCCGTCGGCATGCTCTACATCCTCGCTGCTCGAGCTTCGCATACAGCCACTTCCGTCGAGCATGCTACGATCCTACTCCCCCCCATCAGCGCTTTCATTGGCAGATTCGACCCAGCACAAGTCAGGCTAGCTGGAGATAAAGTCACTCAACTTGCAGCCAGCTTTTCTGCGCTAGGCGATCGCATCACCAACCCGGAATCCGCACTCCAGCTCTTGCAAGGCCTCGCATCGCGGTTCCTCACGCGGTCAGAATGCATCACTACACTTCATCCCATATTGGCGTATCAGTACCTCAAGACGGCTCGCTACGCTGAAGCGGCAACCATGCTCCTCGATTTGCCCCTCATTGACGCCGATACGACCGTTACACCGTTAACGCACTCCGACGTGCTGCAGTATTTTTACTATTCCGCTTTGATCTATATCAAGCTCGAGCGGCTCGAAGATGCCATTGATGCGCTTGAGACGGCGATCTCGAGCCCAGCTGTTGCGGTCAGTGCCATCCACATGGACACCTACAAGAAGCTTTTGCTGGTTCAGCTCCTGGCGCATGGAAAGACATCCCCGGTGCCACAGTACACACCGCAGTGCGTGACAAGGACGTTCAAGCAGATCGCACAGCCGTACCTTGCATTTGTGGCAGCATACGAGTCGAGAGATGGTAAAGCGGTGAATGAGGTACAGAGGATGGTGGAGGAAGGTAGAGATGCGTTTGAGAGGGATAGGAATACGGGCTTGGTGAGAAGGTGTGTTGCGCTGTATAGGCAAAGGAGGATTCAGAGACTAGGAGAGGTGTATAGCGCGTTACCGCTCGAGAAGGTTGTGGAGTTGATGGGTGTGGAAGGTGAGGATGCGGCGAAGGTGGTTAGTGAGGATGTGGACGAGATTGTAAGTTGGCCTCCTCCGCGCTCATCCATATTCGAGATGACTGTACTGACCAAACCCTATTCTGTCTGTTCTTTGACTCTATTGACGTCTGTACAGAGACGCAAAGGTTGGGCCCATGTCCAATTGATGCATGTCAGCACCTTGTCCGGAGGTGCAGATCACAGGTTTGTCAGGTTCAACCCCTTTGGCAGCGAGTTTTACGACTCTGCTGCTTCCGTCGCCCTTCTCGAAGACAAGATCAAGACGGCAAAACAGTGGCAAGGCCTTCTCCAGCAGAGGGATAGGCAGATCGAGAAGAGTCATGCGTATTTGACGCGGGTAAGTTTGAACACTGCCTTTCACACCTCTCTCGGTACAACGATATCCTGACGCTTCTACCTGTCTTTGTGATTCTTCTACGGGTGCCGCTCGTGCAGGGAATCAAGATCCGCGACGCAAGGGCGCCTGGCGGCGGAGATGCCTTTTCGGGTGCTGACGACTTTGATGATGCCGACTACTGAGATGCTGTCTTTCAGCAATCTTCGTGTCAGCTAACAGCTGTCAACGCAAATCTATAACATTTGACGCATCTTACTAGGTTACCGCCTGGACGTGCTCAGTGAGGATACTGAAGTGCACAGCGGGTGTTTTGGCATCGCTGTTACCGGCTGCATTCAAACTTGAGGTATACGTGCTACTCCTGGAACATTCTGATTCTGAGCTGGTCCGAAGAGCGCACTCGCCTGTGCAAGGTCGCTGAAAGGCAGTCTTTGCTGGTCAGAGGCAGAGGGACCTCATACTGCATCGGCGAAACGGCAAGTGTTTCGGCCGATAGACACGAGCTTCTCAGGCACGCGCTTTTCAACGTCTGCACCCTGAATCTCCTTATGCGAACCGCACAGACTCTGCTTCTGTCTCTCCACACCTCTGCCTTTCACTCATCATCTCAATACCGCTCATCTCACCCTATCAATTACTCTTTGGGGACTGGACAAGATGGTTAAGCGCTCCGCACAATGCAAATTCCCCGTAGCAAGAATCAAAAAGATCATGCAAGCCGATGAAGACGTTGGCAAAGTTGCTCAGGCTACACCTGTTCTCATTTGTAAGTTCGCTTCCACAAAGACTCTGGATAAAATTGTTGTGGCATACTGACCTGATGGTACTTCTGGTTCTGGGTGATACAGCGAAAGCACTGGAACTGTTCATGGCGAGCATTGTGGAAGAGACGGTGAAAGAGACTCGTAGTAGAGGAGCCAAGAAGATGTCTCCATACCATGTGTAAGTTGTCTTTCATTTCACTAAGTCTCCTTTTTGTACTTCTCCGAAAGTTATGCTGATTGTCTTCTTCCTGGCTCTTCGGTTGAACATTCGACAACAGCAAACGCACCGTCCACACAAACGAAACCTTCGACTTCCTCAAAGACATTGTCGAAAAGGTGCCAGACCCGGTCGAGACAGATACCAACGCCGCCGCCAACTCAGGTGCAGCAGCGGGAGACAATCGAGGTGGAAAGAGGAGAAAGACCGCCGCTAAGAACGCCGATGAGTCGGAGTAGGCCTGTTTCCTCGAAGCATGATCTATCACTCTTTTAGCACACGTCCAGTCGCCGTTGTAACAGTATCAGTTTTGTGTCCCTCTGTCTCTCTTTGCATTGCAATGTACTTCTACTTTTCATCATCTCCTGATGCTTGTGCGTCTCCGTTGATGTCCATGCTGCAACCTTGTCTGAAGAAGGCGGTTCTGATGGATGAATGCTAGTGAGGAATTGCAAAGCAACAGAATGTTAGATATTGCTACTACACATCATGGGCAAAATATCCAGACGTGCGGCTGATCTCAAGGCACTTTATCAGAGAGCGTAATCTTGAAATCTCAGAACCCCTTGGCTTGGCCGCCCTGAGCGTCCAAAAATTAGAGAAAGCGAGGCTAGGCGAGGCGAGGTCAGGGAAAGTGTGTGTCTCTCTCACTTGTCGGCAGTCACAAAAGTGTCACTGTGCTGCTGCTGCGCCACTGTTTCCCGCGCGGGCAGCAACTCTCTCTCTCCACACACGCTGCTGCACACCAAAAGAACGGCACGCTCGCCGCCCTGATTTCACGATTCACAATTCACACACTTGGCAGCTTGCAACTGATTTTGGTCTGTCTACTTTCCATCACCACCTTCCTCAACCCTTATATCCTGCGACGACACCACAGCACCACCGATCTGTCTACGCTCTGGAGCTAGAGACATCGACCGAACACACACAAACTATCAGAGCAGCGCGATTCGATCTTGGCCTCGATAACCACTGCACACTTCATTCATCTGATCGCATTCGCTCGCTCGACTCAGCGTTAGGTCTACTACCGTTCTATTTACTCTTCGACCCCATAGCAACGCAGCTCTCAAGATGTCAGCCCCTGCAGCTAACAACGCAGCCGATGCTGGTGCAGCTGCTGCTCCGCAAAAGCCTTTCCAGACAAAGCTTGTCCTTCTTGGTAAGCCACTCTCCCATCTAGTCCGGCTGCATAGATCGTCTTATGGTGTACACATAGCACGTGCTGACCCGATCGCTTCCTCGTCGCTATCATCGTTTCTATGATGAACAGGTGAAGCCGCCGTCGGCAAGTCGTCCGTCGTGCTTCGATTCGTCCAGAACGACTTTCAGGAGAACAAGGAGCCCACTATCGGCGCCGCTTTCCTGACTGTAAGCTTTGACCCACTCACCTACTCTCACTCAACCGTATCGCACACAGCTGACACTCTCTATTCCTATTGTGCTATAACAGCAAAAATGCCGTCTCGAAGACCGCCTGATCAAGTTCGAGATCTGGGACACTGCGGGACAGGAACGCTTCCACTCGCTGGCTCCCATGTACTACCGTAACGCTCAAGCCAGCGCTGTCATCTACGACGTCACCAAAGCATCTTCTTTCGAAAAGGCCAAATCGTGGGTTAAGGAACTTCAGCGTCAAGCCAACCCCAACATTGTCATCGCTCTTGTGGGAAACAAGATCGACCTCCTCAACGAAGCCTCGTCTTCCTCCGCTGCTGACGAAAGCACCGAGGACGACGAAGACGACGACACAGCCACAGCGACACCAGAAGCAGCAGCGGACTCGTTGAGGGCCGTTCCCAAGGATGAAGCTGAAGCATACGCCAAGGAGGCCAACTTGTTGTTCTTCGAAACGTCAGCAAAGACAGGTGAAGGTGTTGTTGAGGTGTTTACCGAGATCGCCAAGAAGATCCCAATCGACTTGCATCTGGCGAGGAACGCAGCGAGCGCAGCAAATGCAGGTGGAAACGGAGGACGACAGGCAAGCGGCAGCGGTCAGGCAGGTGGAGTGGATCTGCAGAACAACCAGCAAGGTGGTGCTCGAAAGGACGCTTGCAACTGCTGAGCGTGCGTCGTTGACGCTAAGTCATGCTGTGCTATGCTGCGCTCCCCTTTCTCCCGCTAGATGTTGCTGAGATCGTCTTTGGTTGGTCCCCGCTGTCTTGACTGCAAGGATCCTCTTCCGCTTCCTGTACATATACCATATTTACGGCTCGTGCTTTCTCTTTAGTTATTGTACGTTGTTCTCGTTCGCACTCGCAGTCGGTATCTTGTGTGTGACTCCGGTGTGTGCATGTCCTTCAAGGCCTATTGAGCGGCGTTACAACCGAGCTCTACACCAGCAGACAGAGAGTTCGAGCATGAACACAGACTCCTGTTCATCATAAGGGCAAAAGCATGCTAAATGTTAGGCTATGACCTTGAACATCATCCGACGCTTCAAACGTGGCCAAAGCGGAGTTTCTGTTGGAATTCCCTAAAAAGCGGAGACAAAAGCGCACGAACCTTCGAAAATCGACTCCTCACAGCTGGACACGCCGCACACAAAATAGCAAAAAGGAGAGAGAGAGACAGAGAGGAGCTGCACGTCACCCGCTTTCGCATCAAAGTGGACACGTAGCCCAGACGAGCAACCGTCGCTTCCATTCATTTCTTCCAGCTAAGCTTGTGACACAGCAAGAGAGCAACACCAAAACCTCAAATACTCTTCTGTTGCTCTGACCTTCCGTTCCATCTTTCTCTTACGCACACCACGATACGCCTTACTCGAACCACTGCAAGCGATCAACAGGCTGCCGGCTACAGCCCTTCTATTGTTGACCCTGGTACCATCAACAAAATAGCTAGAGCGCTGGTGCGCACCTTTCCTGCCACATGATGCGTCTCTCATCAACGACAAGAGGAGGCTATGGCCGACTCAGCACAGCTTTCAGCATGCTTCTCGTCATCGCGCTGGCCGCTGTCACTCTTCTTTCTTCGCCCGCCCAGGCTATGGGCGTGGTCGCTTTCGATTACGGTACCGAATGGATGAAGGTTTCGCTCGTCAAACCGGGTCTGCCATTCGATGTGGTGCTCGACCGTGACTCGAAACGTAAGATCCAGTCGGCTGTTTCATTCAAAAAGTGGGGTCTCGACGAGGAGATTCTTTTCGGTACCAACGCTTACAACCACGCTACTCGTGAACCAAAGCAGTCTTTCTACGGTCTCAAGACTCTTCTTGGCCGTACGACGAGCGAGGACGACCAGGAGTACGTTGACTTATACAGCTCGATCTTTGGCAACGACGTCATCAGCTCGGACAGAGGTACTTGTACGCTCAAGAGGCCGTACAAGGCGGATCCCAAGCTCTCTTCGCTTCCCGAATTGACCGTGGAGGAGCTTGTTGGTATGCAGCTCGAGTATGCAAAGAAGCTGGCAGAGGAGACAGCTGGCGAGCGCGTCAACCCTTCATTACCCGCCGGCTTCAACATTGGCTCTTTCGGTGGCCTCGACGCTGTTGTGACGGTTCCCGCCTTCTTCAACGCCCAAGAGCGTCAAGCGATCGTCGACTCGGCTACCCTTGCTGGCTTCCGCCCAAGGCTCGTCTCGGATGGTGCCGCGGCTGCGGTCAACTACGCGCAGACTCGTACTTTTGCTCAGCCCGAAAAGCACCTCTTCTTCGATGTCGGTTCTGGATCGGTTCGCGCTACCATTGTCGAATTCACCACCAAGCCCGTAGTCATTGACTCGATCTTGTCGGTGGGCAAGGCTCAGAAGGAGGCTACCATTGTGGATGTGAAGGGTGTCGGCTGGGAACGCAATGTCGGCGGTCTTCAGCTTGACCTCATCTTGCGAGACAAGTTGGCCGCCGAGTTCGACGCCAAGCATGGTGCTCAGATTGGTGGCTCCATCAAGTCGAACCATCGCGCCATGGCTAGGCTGCTCAAGGAGGCCAACCGCGTCAAGCACATTCTCAGTGCCAACGACAAGGCTTCTAGCAGCGTCGAGAGTCTCGTTGACGAGATTGACTTCCGCACTTTCATCGAGCGTCAGGACTTTGAAGACGCCGTCGCTCAAGCTGGTCTCGTGCCCAAGTTCACGACACCCATTACGCAGGCTCTGGACAACGCTGGTTTGAAGTTGAGCGACATCAACTCGATCGTACTCGTCGGTGGAAGCACCCGTGTTCCTCTTGTGCAGAACGCCTTGCGCGAGGCAGGCATTCCCGACTCGAAGCTTGCTCAGAATGTCAACGCCGACGAGGCTGCGGTGATGGGCGCTGCTTTCTACGGTGCCAGCTTCAACCCTCAATTCCGCATGAAGGAGATTCGTGCTTACGATCTCATTCCGTACGCTGTCAACCTCAAGTCGGCCGATGGCAAGCACGAGAGCATTTTCCCCGCTGCATCGTATGAGTCGGAACAGGTGCTTCGCCAATACGACAACGTCAAGGACGACTTCATCTTTGAGCTCGAGTACGACGCCGCATCGCAGAAGGCGCTTGGTGCCAACACGGATAGGGCGATCTCGATGGTCGAGATCAGTGGTATCGAGGACACGCTCAAGGATATCAAAGCGAGTGGACAGTTGGATCAGGTCGACACCCAAGTCAACTTGACCATTGTCAGCAGGCCTCTTGGAACCTATGCAGTGGAAAACATCGTCATGGTGGTCAAGCCCAAGGCAAGCGGTATTGCTGGTGCGCTCAAATCGTTCTTCGGCGTTTCGACTCCCAAGAAGGCGGCTACCAACGGAACCAGCACCAACAGCACTACTTCGACCAACAGCACCGCCAGTGATGATGCTGACGCCGATGCCGATGACGAAGCTGACAGCGAAGAGACCCTTTCCTCGGTCCCAGCCAAAGACAAGATCGTCAAGCTGACCGCCCGTGTCATCCCGCAGAACGACGCCGGTCGCCCGCTTTCAGGCGAAGAGATCAAGCGCAGCAAAGATAAGCTCTGGACCATGTCCCAAGCAGCCACGCGCAAGGCGCAACGCGAAGAAGCACGCAACGCCATCGAGTCTTACCTCTACCGCGTTCGTGACATGATTGAGGACCCCACTTTCGAGAGCGTCTCTAAAGACGCCGAACGTTCTGCCATTGTCGCTAAGACGGAAGAGTTGTCAGCTTGGCTGTCGGACGATGGCGAGACTGCTGACACGTCTACGCTCAAATCTAAGCGTTCTTCGCTCGCCACCCTCATCAAACCCCTTGAGACGCGATTGGAGCAATCCAAGCTTCGTTCGACCGCCTTCGCCGAATTCGAATCCTCCCTTACCGAGGCAAAAGCATTCGTCGCCGAGGCCAAGGCGAACTTGACAGCGGCCATTGCGAACAATGAATCGTCCAAATACAGTGTTGCGGAGCTAGATCAGCTGCAGAGCACACTAGAGAAAGACGAAGAGTGGTTCACAAAGGGTAAAAAGCTTCAAGAGAAGAAAGGACCCAGTGATGACCCAGCCCTCCTGAGCACGGAGGTGGATTCGAGGAGAAGGAGGGTCCAAGAGACGATTGGCAAGATCAAGAAGAGGAGGATTGCCAAGACGCGACCTCAGAAGAAGAAGGCTGAGAAGAAGGAGGCGAAGAAACAGGATGAGAAGAAGGAAGACAAGAAGGATGAGGCGCCTCGTCATGAGGAGCTTTGATTCCTTCTGCCAGAATGTTTGATGGTAGTTTTGCACAGCCATTTACTTTATCGTGAAATTCATCTTTAGATACATACTTTCCTGCTTCAGCTCTTGTTAGGCACGACAATGCAGTGTGATGACGACGTCCTAATGAACGTGTGAAGCTGTTGCAAGCTTCTTGTCGTATCACTGACCAGCGATTTGCGAGGTGTAGCAGTGATTCGGGAAACGATCAAGATCAAGAAAACAAGAAGGACCGAGCGCGACTGATTGCTGCTGTTGCTTCGGTTTTTGCTGCAGCAGCACCGCATAAGGGTCTTTAAATTTCATGAACCGAGTGGCAGCCGGAAAAACGTCGAAACAGACGAAGCACGAAGGCTTGAACCCCGTTCTCAAGTGGAGTGTGTGGCTGAGGCGAGAAGAACACACACAACACCTTGCTTGCTTTCTTCTGTATCTCTTACAAGCACATTCTTTATCGCACTCACACATTCACTCATCACCGCAGACGATTAGATCCGCTCGTAAAGGTTATCGATAGATCGAAGCGCTTGTCAAGTTATCGGAAGCCTTACACTTTCCCCTGGATTCCACTACGCCAACTTGCAGCACGACGCGGCGTGGGATTCGGACAGCATCATCGCTTCGTACATATTCAGGCAAGGACAAGAGCTCAGCGAGTCATTGCGCACACCACTACACGTACTCGGTCCAAGCAGCGCAGCCGGCCGCTTTTGCTCGCTCCTTCCAATCTACACGCGACACGACCAGGTAGCCTAGCACTCCCACACGCTCCAGGAATCCTCGTTGACGATGCCGTCTTCCACGACCTCCTCGCCAACCAAGCTCGGCAACGGCTGGAGCCCCTCCCAGCGTTCCAATGGCGGCTCTGTTTCTCCAACCAAACCCTCTTCCGCTGCTGCGTCGCGTTCTGGCACTCCAAACGCTTCTTCTGCGACCTCGTCTAAGCCCACGACTAGTGTCGCACAGCCAATACGACACATTCCGCCAGGCTGCTCCCATCTCGGCTCACTTCTCCATCTAGGCGCGCACTCCAAGTCCTCCGCCGCGTCTTCGTCCGCATCTCCGACCAAGATCAAATCCGAAGATGGCGATGATGCAGGCGCTTCGAGCTTTGACTCGCTTTCGTCTACCACCAAGTCGTACCTCAAACGATACATCGCTGGGCTGCGATGGGGCGCTCAAATTCGCACAGGTCACGTCAAGATGATGGATGAAGAAGAAAAAGAAGCGGATCTGGCCAAATGGAACGAAGAGCAAGCGAAGAGGACCAAGCAAGGCAAACAAGCCAAGAAGAGGAGAAAACTCGACTATCCGCAATGCCAGTCTTGCCAAGCGGATATGTTGCGGCCTTTCATTTGCCTCGAGTGCGCCTACACGGCGTGCTTCTCTGCACCGGTGGATGACGATCCTACAGCGATCACGAGAACGGCGAAGGATAGTCATATGATCCAGCATCTGCGAGGAAAAAAGCATGCGTTTGCATTTGACCTGCTTTACGGGCACATCTACTGCGCGGAATGCAAGGATTTCGTCCACGATCCTCTTTTCGAGTCGGTGCAGAGACACGAAACTTGCCGCGTCAATCAGCATGTCTTGGGACAGCAGTACGGACCAGCGAAGGCAACCATCGAATCGCTGTTTCCTCCTTCGTCCTCAAGTAACGACGCAGCAGCGGCAGCCATGGCCAAATTCTACGAGACCGATACGTCCAGCGTCACCTGTCGCGTGCCTAGAGGTTTGAGAAACATGGGCGCGACTTGTTATATGAACGTCATCATCCAAGCCTTCCTGCACAACCCGCTGCTGAGGAACTACTTCTTATCAGATCGTCACAATCCTTCGCTGTGCAATGGAGCGAAAACGTGCCTAGCCTGCGAGATGGACAAAATCTTCTCCGAGTTCTACTCAACGGATCCAGGTGCCTCGTCGTCGAATAATGCTGACATGGGATCTGCACCGGGTGCTATCATCAATGTCAATGGCGCTGAGAACGGAACGATTTCAACCACGTCGTCGGCAGTAGCGAAAGGTCCTCACGGTCCGACGTCGTTCCTCTACTGCCTCTGGATCGATCAAGCGAGCAGCGAGCTTGGTCAAGCTGGCCAGCACGATGCACACGAACTCTTCATTTCGGCGCTCAACTCTATCCACACCGCTCTGACGAGTCGCGCTTTGGAGCGTTCGTCCTTGCCTGCATTTGCGTACGAGCACGGCGAAGCGCTCAACATGCTCTTTGACCACTACGAAGGCGGGCCGGGGTCAGGAAGCCAGTCGGAGGATGAAGGCATGGGTGGAAGAGATACGCCGATGATGCTCGGCAGTGGGAACGGCGGCGTTGCAGGATGTCCCTGTGTCGTACATAGGACGTTTGCGGGTCAGCTTCAATCCGATGTCACTTGTCAGCGCTGCGGCAAGGTCAACACCACGAGAGATCCAATGTTGGATTTGAGCTTAGACGTTCGACCGGATTCCATGCGTCGTAAAGATCCTTTCGCAGCCAACGGCGGCACCGGTTTTAACTCGAACAATGCCAAATCGAAGCTTGTCAATGGTAAACTCGGCAACGGCACCAACGGAGGTGATGCGGGGGAGGAAGAACAACATCTCACCATCTGTCTCCAACGCTACTGTTCGGAAGAGAAACTCGGCAACAACGACTACTCGTGCACTTCCTGCGGTGGTTCCGCTTCAGCCACGAAACAACTTAGCCTCTACCGCCTCCCCCCCGTTCTATGCATCCAACTGAAACGATTCGAACACAACTCCGCCGCCACCAAAATCGACACCAAAGTCCGCTTCCCTCTCGTCCTCGACGTACGTCAATTCTCAACCGCCGAAATCCGCGCCCCTGACCTCACCACTTCTGCGGCACAGAATCAAGATAGCCGTCTTGCGGCGAACCCAGACCCCGAAGCGTATCTCTACGATCTTTTTACGGTGGTAGTTCATGAGGGTTCGATGAATACAGGTCACTATACGAATTTTTGCAAATGGAGAGGAAGCTGGTATAGGTTCGACGACGATAAAGTGACAGCAACGGGGGAAGGGGTTGTGTTGGCGGCAAGGGCGTATCAGCTGTGTTACCGGAGGAGGCTGTTGAAGAATGTGGTCAATTCGAGGGCCCAGTCGCATAGCTAAGATCGAGATGCAGGAGGAAGGTGACGATGCACTTTACAATAGTTAGCCCAATACATCATCATGCTACCAACATCACTCAGAGATCAAGTATGTGAGCCAAACAATTTTCGAGCAATTTTTGTTAAGACGCTTCAAATGGTGATAGAATTCGGCGGAAAAGTTGCTTTGAGCGAAGCCTTGGCATGCGCGACAAACCAGCTGATTTTCTCGCTGCTTTGGAATTCATGCAAGCAGTGCAAGATGACGCCAGCTTGCCGAAGTGCTTTTGTGCTTTGGTCGAAACCATATGATGCGCTCTTCTCCGCAAAAACAAGCACGCTTCGGTGCCTGACGTCTTTACTTCAAGGAAGATCAAGTGCCGAGGTTGTTGACGACGTGTGTGTGTGTGTGTGCACGGCTTATTCGGCATGTCGTCGAGGTGAAACACCACAAAAGAAGAAGGGTTCGCCAACGCAGAGGCGAGAGTTACAGTAGCAAGTTGGTCCTTCCTGTCACAGGAACCACATGAGATGCGGGATCGGCCCGAATTTGATTTGGTTTGGTTCCACTTGTTGTTGGCTTAGCCAGAGACACACGCCAACACGCTCAGTCGCTTACTCTCGTCACCACTTCAGCCCTTGTTGTCCTTTCTTCCATGCAATCATTCCACCACCACTTCATCGTCTCAGTATCGCCCACCTTGCTCTCATCACGCCTGCACCGCTAGCTGCCCACCATCAACACTGTCGAGGCCTATCGGGGTCCAGGAGTCTGCATCACCGCACATCTTCCAGCTCACAAAGCACAGCTCACTTCTCCACGTACTCAAACTACCCTCTACTCGTAGCACCGACTGCTTTATCTTCTTTCGCTCAACAAGACTGCGAAAAGGCCCTATCTCGCTAACGTAACCGCGTCGAAAAGACGCTTCAGTGCAGCCTAGTGTACCGCTGCTCGACAGCCAGCGCTTTGCTCCGTCTCTGACGCTCCATAGACCAAACTGTATCCGTTCGCATAACCTGCTCGTCTACCAAATAGATCATGGACACTCGTCGTCCTTCGCCGCCCCCTGGCACCAATAGTGTGGATCATTCTGCCCTGCTTGCTACCCATGCCGTCCCACATTCCGCATCGGAGCCTGCCAAGTCCGGCTCTTCTTCATCGGGCAGCGGTCTTCATTCAACACTGGCACCAGAAGCTGGAAACCAGGGCCCCGGACCCGCAAAAGCGCTTGATACTTCTGATGCGCCCTCTCCACCATGCATCTCCAGCACCGATCATGAGGCCTTTTCCGCGCTTCGTCCCACCGTATCGTCAGAGAGGGGGGCTGTGACGTATACGGCTGCTGCTACCGCCAGAGGCCGCAGTCTAGACCAACATGGCAATTTCGAGACCGAGTTTGACCCCAATCCCAAATCGTCTCTAGTTCCGTCGTCCACGTCGCCAGCTACCTTACTCAAGAATCTTCCCGATGCAGCTACCAAGACGCTCAACACCACCATCGCTGCTCCTGCACGTACGTTGGACTCGATCAAGTCAAAGCTTCAATCGCCGAGCACTGAGCGCAAGAGCAAGAGCGAAATTCCAAACTCGCTCGCTCAGGTCGAGCGTGACATGCGTAACAATCAAGAACAGCCAGGACACGTAGCCAGCGAAGCCAGTAACAAGTCGCGAGAAGAAGCCAAGGATGGCAAGTCAAACTCGTTCAGTTCGTTTCTCGGCGGTGGCAGGTCGAAGCGTGGCAACCCTATCTCGGCGTTGATGCAACGCGGACCTGGCAAGTCGGATGCCTCTCCTCGTTCCAGCTTTGTACGCTCTCCTCGCGCGTCAACCTCGCACGCTCCGCGACGCGGAAAGAGCACGATTCTAGAAGCTGAGGACGAAGACGATTTGGAAGGCAATGATCTGCGAGATCAGGAAGAGGAAGAGGATGCGGACATGGTCCGTCAGAGGATCAAGGACCAACAGAAGCGATTGGAGGAATTGGACGAGGCGCAGACTGTCGGTCTCCTCCGCACACAACAGGAAGCAGGAGTTGAGCCACCTCAGTCCCCTACATCGCCAACTGCCAAGCCGTCTTGGCTGGTCGGATTGCCGCTTTTCGGGAAGGACAAGCAGGATGACGATGATGCCGCGAAGGGCTCCTCGTCACGAAGAAGCAGTTTCCGGCGCAGCAGGAGCCGTCGTCGGGGCGAGGCAGACGAATCAGAAGCCGAGGACGAGGCGCGCACGGAGGAAAGAGTAGAAACACCCCGTCGAAGCAAGTCGGAAAAGCTCAAAGGCGTTGCAGGTCGTCCTCAGAGTCGAGGTCGACAAAGCACAGGGCGATCTGCTTCCGCCTCACGTGCTGGACGCAGTAGAAGCCGCCCTCGTAATGGAGCTGACGACAAACCGCTCAGTCGACGTGGCAGTGGCGTACTAGGTCCACCTCGGCGCCATTCCACAACATGGACGTCCAAGCTTCGCACCAAGATCCCCGTCAAGGAGTTCCCACTTCAAGGCAGTGGCCGCGAATCCGAGTTCAATCAAGAAGAACCTCTATGGGCGCGACAACCATACAAGTACATGTACTTCACCTACTTTGGCCTCAGTGTCGGTTTCTTCTATCTGCCTCGTTGGGCACTTTCTTCGGCTTTCCCATCGCGCCGTGGCCGACCCGACTGGAGCTGGAAAAAGGCTACCATGGTCAAACTGTACCGTCACGGCACCCAACTCACTTTCCGAACACGCACGAGTCTCGGACGTGATCTGCAAAAGGAAGTGCCGCACAGCAAGACGGTTCGTTGCAAGTTCACCTGGGTCAAACCGGTCGCGGATGAGGACGTACGTGGTGAGCTCCGCCGAGCCATGTTGGCGCAAAAGGTGCATCCTCAGCGCACCTGCGGGTTCTGGTACGGAGATGTGGCGGAAATGGCTAAAATGAAGAAGCAGCACCACCATCGCCATCATCATCACCGTCATCGACTTCATCGACACGGTCATCGCCATCAGAACAAGGGGGAGGAACAGCCGCAGAACAGAAGCGAGGACCCATTGGGAGACGTCTCTATCCCTAACACGCCGCCGCATGAGGAAGTTCCGGCCTTGGAAGCGTTGCGATCCAACTCCACTGGAGCTTCCGTACGTGAAAACTACCCAAGTGCAGATTCGGGCAACCTAGAGGAGGCGATCGGAGGAGTAGGGCGAGCGGCTGAACCAGGCGAGAAAGTGCTTTATCATTTACACGGTGGAGCATACTGGATCGGTACGGCGCACGAAAAGGATGTCACGGCAGCTGTCAACACGGAAAGTCTACGCTACATGGCAGAAATCTACAAAGCTAGAGAAGCGGAGCAAGAGGCCAATTCCAAGGACGGACCCACCATCAACGGTAACGGAACGCACGGTGATTCTTTCTCATCTGGTTCGACGTCAGCGTCTGGCTCGTCTGCTGCTTCATCGACCTCGTCGCCGTACAAAGGCAAGATGCTGCGTTCGTTTAGTCTCGACTATAGACTGTGCGTTCCCGGTCGACCCAAAGCGGGGTCGTACCCAGCTGCACTACTCGACGCGCTTAGTGGTTACCTCTACCTGACACGCGATTTGGGCTTCAAGCCCGAAAACGTCATCATTGCAGGTGACAGTGCAGGTGGCAATCTCGCCCTTGCACTGTGTCGATACTTGCGTGATGAGCGCGAAGTACCTGCCAAGATGCCCGGCGCGCTGCTCCTTATGTCGCCATGGGTCGATGTTTCGCGATCGCACTCGGGCCCCACAGGCGCACCGAATCTCGATTCGACCGTGTACACCAACCAAAATTCGGACATCATTAGCAGTATGCTCGCCTTCCGCAATACTGCTGTCTCGGCCTTCTTGGGTGACCTGCCTGCTCGCGAGACCTATCGAAATCCGTACATCTCCCCCGTTTCGCTGCAGTTGCCTTTGGAAAGAGGCGGTTCCGGCCCGCACTACGGCTTCCACGGGTTCCCCAAGAAGATCTACATCACGTCAGGATCTGCAGAGATCTCGTACGACCAGCACATGACGCTGGCCCACCGTCTCGCTGCCGGAACTCTCAAAGGTCGACCGATCTACAGTGGAGACCGGCTCTCCGCAGGCTGCAATGCAAGGGAGATGGCGGAAAGAAGGAATCGACCTCGACCAAAAGAGATGCTGGATGCAGATCAAAACGCTATCTCGGTAACACCGATGGACGAGTTGCAGGGTATGGATCTACACGTTGACTCCAACGCCACCGAGCAAAGCGCAACTCAAGACGAAGAGCAGCACGTTACCAAAACCATCGACGGCGAACCCAACCCCAAACCCAACACTTCGCAAAACATTGAGACAGAAGGCGCATCCGACACGACAACCCTCCTGAGCAGCAACAGCGACAGAGCTTCCTCCTCACCAGCCAAAGAAAAGGGGAAAGAGCGCCTAGCCGCCTCCCCACCCCCGGAACCAGAGGGAAAAGAAGATAGAGAGGTAATTTTTGATGAGGTCAAAGATGCCGTGCATGATTATTTGCTTTTCAAATGGTTCGAACCGGAACGCTCGTCTACTTGGCGCAGGATCGCGCAGTGGATCGACGAGGTGTAGCCAACACTTCTCAAAGTGCACACATGTAGAGAGGGGAGTAAAATTACAATGCTATCGTCTAGTTTGGCTGCAAGGGTATGATGGTTGTTGTACAAGTGTGTGAGTCAAAGACAAAAAAAAAAAGCCGAATGGACACAAAAGCGAGCTCGTGCAAAAGGGCGTCTAGGACTTGCGCCAATCGTCAGCGTCATCATCCCATTCGGTGGCAAGTTGGCCATAGTAGGCGGTGAGACTGGAGAGTTTGGATCCGTTGTTGACGTATTGATATTCGATTTTGACCTTTGCTGCTGCTGGGGTAGCTTCGGAAGGGGAGGTGAGTAGGGTTGGGAGGTGCGAGAGCTGGAAGAGGTCGGTATTGCGCGGGAGGTAGTAGGCGATGTTGGGAGTGGAGAAGGCGGTGTGGACGCGCGAGAAGAGGGTGGTTCCGTCGACGGGGAGGACTGAGGTTAGGGAGTATGTTGACGGTGTAGAAGTGGAAGCGATGGTGGTTTCGTGGTTGTGATTATCATTGTCGTTTGTGTTGGTGGTGAAAGTGGCCGTTGAGGGAGCTTGTGCGTAGTCCACTCCTCCCCAGGGTGGGGAGAGGAAAACCACTTCAACAGCAGCCAGATCTTCAGCCGTCAGACCATTCCACACTTCCTCCTCTCTCCCCTGTGCCTCTTTTTCTCCTTGCCGCTTCCCCTCTCTCCACGCCTCCAACCTCGCCAACAACTCGACACTATCCCCTTTAACAAACGTAATCCGATCCTCGACACCATACACCTTTGCATTCCACCTCGCCAACCTCACCTTAACCTCATCCACCTCTACCGCGATCACCTTCCCACACGTCATTGCAAATTGTATCGCATTTCCCCCCGCCCCAGCAAACAGATCTACCACCGTCTTATCCGTCGCACACCGCTTCGCGATCCTAAAAGCCACACTTTCAGGCGTGACGCTATACCAGCTCTGTTCGTCCAACAAACAACCCGAAGAGTAGAGGGAGAAGAGGCTGAATCGATGTCGCCAGTATTTGCGCATGTTGGGAGGGAAAGTCGATGGGTGGACGAGGCAGTGTGGCAGTAGCGAGCGGTACTGCGCTAGGGAATCGGGGGAGTGCTCCGCGGGGCAGAGGTCCGGGTGGTAGGCGCTGAGATTGACATCGTTGGCGGAATCGTCATCGTCGTTCGTAAATCGTTGCGCCGAGGAGGAAGAGGAGGGAGAGAGGTGTTGGACGTAAGAGGCGATGCTTGTGCGTTTGCGCTTCCTTGGCATCGTTGCCCTTTGCTACGGCTTCTTCTCAGAGCTGAAGCTGATCGAGAGGATGATAGAAGGAAGTGGTCAGTGTCGAGGCAAGAAAGGACGTTGAGAAGAATGTCAAAAACGATACAAGATGAAAGCCCAACCGGAATTGCGGACGCAAAAAGGTCCAAATGTGGAGAGGACCCTGTCATGAATTTTTTGCGTCTTTGTGTGCGCCTAGGATCTCACAGAACCTCAATTTTTTGGTACCGGCTCGAATAGGCAGGTGTTGCGTTGCGTGACTGGCGCCTCAGTGCGCGCGTCGCAAGTCCCTTTTACCGCTGCTAGCTGGCCAGCAGCGAGACCCCCTCCTCGTTTTGCCAGCTAAGACAGCTTCCTTGATCCAACGGTTTGCAATCTCATTTGCCAAGTGAGCCTTCTCGGGCCTCTCAGCTTTCGTTTTCAAGGTACGTCATGAACATGAAGCCATGGACGCAGCCGGAGGGAAGGCTGTGGAGTGAGCCAGGAAGGCAACGGTCGAATGCAGTGCAGCAGCTGCGCCGTTTTTGTTATGAGGGCTTGGGATTGTGTGTTGTGGGTTGACACTCTACGCGGGCAAGGGCAAAGTGGTTAAATTGGAAATTTCGTCGGAAATACCGAAAGGGTGCGCTGCTGCGCTACTGTGCTGATGCAGAGCTCCTATTTCGACAGACAGGAAAGCACTTTTCCCCTGAGTCTGCAAAGCAGCAGTGTGACTGCATGCATACAACCAGCAGCCCCTTGAGAGAAACAAAGTGGACAGCCGAAACCAACACTCTCTCACTTGCTCACGCTGTGACTGCCGCGCCCTCTTTTTGGCACTGTTGAACTCCACACGAACTGCCTCTCTCTTACCGTATCTGAGCTTCTTTCCCTTCCCTTTCTATCTGTAACTCTTCTCGTCAACAGCATCCTCCGAAACGTTCGCAGTCGCAAGCTCGCAATCACACGCATCCGACACCTTTCATCATCTCCCTCGAACTGGACTCGACCAACAAGGAAACTGAATTAGCATCGTCCGCTGTTTCAACCACACTCGCATTCATTGCAACACTTTGGCAGACTGGCTATTATCGCATCTCAGCAAGCGCAGCTCCTTTCAAGCATCTCGAATCATCCGAAGCGCACCCCATCCGTAGCTGAAGCTGCTGCCTTCTTCCCAACTCTCGTCCGCTCCTCCACCCCAATACATGGCACCGATGAACTTCATCTTCAAGTCCAAAACACGCACGCCTCAAGAGCTGGTTCGTCACCTTCGCGATACCATTCTTCGTCTTGACGCATCCACCACTCCCCTCGGCGGATCCAACTCTTCCAATTCGCTTCATTCGCATTACAACGGATCGACCGGTGCTTCATCTTCGGCTATTTCGGCTGGCTCTTCCTCCTCCGTCACCTCTTCTGGTTCCTCTTCGAGCGGTTCAGGTGAAGCCAAGCGTAAAGCGGTCGATGAGATCTCCAAGACCCTTTGCCAGATCAAAGCCATCCTTTTCGGCGATGGAGATGCCGATCCGCAACCAGAGCTCGTAGCTCAACTGGCACAGGAGGTCTACGCTCACGATGTCTTACAGCTGCTCGTGGCGCATATTGCCAAATTCGAGTTCGAAGCCAAGAAGGATGTATCGCAGATCTTTAACGTTTTGCTTCGTCGTCAGATCGGTTCCCGTTCACCTACGGTCGAGTACCTAGCCACCAGGCCGGACGTGATCTTCCTCGCTCTGCGCGGGTATGAAAATCCAGATGTGGCCCTCAACACCGGTATGATCTTGCGCGAGATGCTCAGACACGAACAGCTAGCCAAGATCTTACTCTATTCGGATCGATTCTATACCTTTCCCGATTACATTGAAACCACTACCTTCGGAATCTCTTGTGATGCGTTTTCGAACTTCAAAGAAACCCTGACCCGTCATAAAGGCATGGTAGCTGCCTACCTCGAATCGCATTACGACCGCTTCTTTGCAACCTATACCACCCTCCTCCAATCGCCCAACTACGTAACCAAACGACAATCCCTCAAGCTTCTAGGCGAGATCTTGCTCGATAGAACCAACTTTACCGTCATGACGCGCTACATTAGCAGCGAAGACAATCTGAAGATGATGATGAACCTCCTCCGCGACCGGAGCAAGAATATCCAATTCGAAGCCTTCCACGTCTTCAAAGTTTTTGTCGCCAACCCTAAGAAGCCGCCACAGATCGAGAATATCTTGAGGAGGAACAGGGAGAGGCTGGTAAAGTTCCTGGGGGAGTTTCATAACGATAAGGATGACGAACAGTTTGTAGATGAGAAGCAGTACGTGCTGCAGATTATCGAGCAGACGGGGAAGACGGTACCGCCAACAGCGGCGGCGGCGGGTAGTGGGGGTGCGCAGGGGATAGGTGCGAAGTAAGGAGCGCTTTCGGCTCTTTTGGCACTTTCGTTTCGTTTGGCAGTCCTGTTCGGTTTTCAAAACGTCTCATAACCTCATAACACTCTCTCCGCGGCTGTGATGATTGAAAAGCGTACGCTTGTGCATTGCAAAACGTTTCCAAGCGTGAACATATCTACCCGCTAGCAATGAGGGCAAACAGCTCCTCGCCCAACACGCCATCCAATTCACTCGTACCCAAAATCTCCACCACACCTTCCTCCTCGCTCAACAACAATCCGACTTGTTTCTTTCCCACCCCTCCATTCCCTCCTCCCGACCCTGTCGCATCCGAGAAACCAAACCCTAACAGTGCGGGGGCACCAAACATGTCCTGACCGTCCGAAATCAATCGTAAAGCCTCGACGAGTCTTCTGCATAGCACGGAGAATGGGTTGCGCGAAAACTCGGGTGTTGCTCTCGCCAACTTCTTGACAATTCGCAGAATGATGCCGGAAAGACCGGGGATACGACGCAACGCGAGCTTGGTGGTGGGCGGAGAGAGGAATGCGAGGTTATAGAGACACATGGAGAGTCGTTCGCAGTAGCCGAGGCGATGTTCCGTGTTGAGCACTTTGAAATCGGCGGCGGTCATGGGAAGCATTCGGATGATTTCGGTGACGAGGCGTTCGAGGTCGGGCCCGTCAACGAGGTCGCCTAGGACTTGGCGGTTTTCGTCGGGTAATGCGAGTTTCGATAATGCATCGAGGGCCAAATCCGCATGGTAAGGGGTTCGTCGAATGACAGGTGGCGCAGGCGCACCAGGTGGAAGCGAAGCTGCGAGTTCTGCAATTTCAGCAGCATGGTCCATTTCTTCGACGGCTCCAGCTTCGAGGATGAACGAGGCAAGCAGGTCGAAGACCGCCCGTACCGTTGATGGCGTTTGATTGCGCAGAGAAAGCGCTTCGCCCGAGAGGTTGGAGAGGATGACAAGCGATTCTTTGCGTACCCGAAGTGCTTCGAGCGTCGTGAACACCGTCTCGCTGCCAGTGTCAAGCTCTGCAGCATCGACTTGTTCGTCATCATCTTGGGCGGATGCCCGGATGCGGTGTGCATCGCTCTGACACAACGCAGCCAGAACACCCAAAAGGCGAGGCGTGTTGTTGAAGAAAAAGAGGTTCTCAGGCATAGTGCTGAAGTTCTTGAGGATGGTCAGGATCGTCAATGCCGTTACTGCTTTCTTTTCGGAAGATCGCTCGTTTTCGGAGAGCACACCGTTGGTCGAAATGGTGCCATCTGGAGCATCGTAACTCGACAAGGCCGACGAAGAAGCATGCGACTCGACTTCGCTTCCTGCTACGCCATTCAAAACGCTTCCTGCAGTGGATCGCGAACGAGTCGATCTTCTACGTCTCCAAATCTGAAGCTCGGCCTCTTCCTCCGCTGCGGCCGCAATCCAGTCGCGATACGTAGGTAGCGCATCAATCCCTCCGTGGCGACGTGCACGCTTCGAAGGTCGGCTCGTCGATGCACCCACGTCCTCAAACAGGAGCTGGTCAAGACTCTGCGTTGCCGCTACACTGTTGCCCTCAGCGGCGTCACCACGGAAGCTGTTTTCCTCCAACACATCCAAAAGCTCCTCCAACAAATCTTCGCAGGCTCCCAACCCGAATTGGAAGCTAGGAGCGGCACCCACACCCGCAGATAGGATCAAAAGCGTGTTCAGCGCATACGACACCTCAAAGTCGAGTCGAGAGCGCAAGGACATGATCAAACCCTGCACATCGACCAAGCCGAGCTCGCGCAAAGTTCTGGGTCGACCACGTGAAAGCAAAGCAGGCGCATACTGCGATTCGACGACCGACAAGTCCCAGCCGCCGTGGGTATGGACGTCGCGACGGATTGGCAGATACTCGATCTTGTGCTTCTGCGGTGGAGCAGGTGGGCCGACAGGTTGTTGTGTGCCGGGGATGACTTGCTTCTCTGGTTGTGGCGCTAAGCCAGCAGGGGGTGCAGAGGGAGCGCCGACAGGGGGTTGACCCATCGGAGCACCTGGGCCATTCACCTGGTCGTTGAGCTGAGGCATGGGTGGCTTGATGTCCAAACCGGTCGGTACTGGCCCCGGCGTCGAGAGCGAAGCGTCGGTCTTCTTGCGCTTCTTTTTGGATGGCTTGAGCTCCGGCTTGGTTGCGGTGGTTGGTGTTTTTGGCACGGATGCGCCTGCTGCTTGCGACTTGGTGGGAGATGGGGGCATGCCGGTCGGTGGTTGCGAAGGCCATTGTGGCACGCCATCGGGGCCTGGCTGACCAGGTTGGGGTGGCGCTTGCTGTTGGAAGTGCTGCTGTTGTTGTTGTTGCTGAGCGAGCATGGCGGCGGGATCGTTGAAGAGACCAGGTTGCGAACCGGGCATGGTGCCTGGAAGCTCCTGGTTCGGCGCTGGCGAAGCTTGACCGGGCGTTCCGCGTTGACTTCCGGGCATACCCTGCTGCCCAGGACCTGGAGACGGGCCGGACCCTGGCATAGGCGGCATTCCTGGGAAGCCCTGCGGCGCACCGGGCATGCCCGTGGGAGGCTGTTGCTGCTGAAACTGCTGTTGCTGATCATTGGGGCCACCGGATGGCGTCTGCTGCTGCTGTTGCTGCTGTTGCTGCTGCTGTTTGACCATCATCTGACGCGTCGCCTGCTGCATTGCCACGAAGCGTTCTCGTGCTTGCTGGGAAGTGATACGACCGGTTGCGACCAAGTGCTGGAGCTGGATCATCTGTTGATGCAGATTCGCGGGGAGGTTGGCTGGTGTGACCTGTCCCGGTGCACCTGGCTGATTGGCTGCAGACTGACCTGGAGCTTGACCTTGCTGACCTGGTTGCTGCTGTAGTTGCTGTTGTGGTGTCGGTGGTGGTTGCTGCTGTTGCTGCTGTGGTGTCTGAGGCGGTTGCTGCTGCTGTTGCTGACCGTTGGCCCCCGCCTGCTGCGACTGAGGTGCCTGCATATTGGGGTCTTGCGTCGACGAACCAGGTCCTGTCGCTGCGGGTGAGCCGGCGGCGCCGCTCTGACCACTAGGTTGGCGTTGTGGCATGCGTGACATCCAGAACTGCTCGAACGCAGAGAGGCGGTCTCGGTAGAACGAAGAGAGGCGGTCGGGGACTTCGCCAGGAGATGGAACTGCATCCGGAGCGGATTGAGATCCATCCGGTGGTCCCACTTTGAGACCGAGCCGACTCGCAATCACCGCCCAGAAGCCTGGAATCTGTGCGGCTCGCTGCGATCCTCCGGAATGTATGACAGCTGCGAACAAGGCTTGCAGTTCGATGGTCTTGGTATCGCCTGGCAAGTTGGAGGAAGCGGGACCGACAAAGCTGAGCTGCAGTTGCGGTGGGAAGGGTGTTCCACGTTGCTGCATAAAGTTGCGCACAGTACCGACAAAGTCTCGCTTTGCACCTGCTGCTCCTACACCTAGACCTTGACCGGCAGCAGCTTGTGCCGATGGACTGGGCGCCGACATTTGTGCTGGATTGAAACCTGGCTGCCCGGGTTGCGGTTGTGATGATGACATCTGTTGCGGCTGCATTGGCTGTTGTCCGAAAGGCGTCTGTTGTGGTTGTTGTTGTTGCTGCTGCTGCTGCTGCTGCTGTTGAAGTTGGCTATTGAGGTCATTGCTTTGTGAGGCGGCAAAGTTAGAGTCCATGCCCATGTTGTTCATTCCGGGTTGCGCCTGCATTTGACCAAGATTGGCTGGATTGAGACCCTGCATCATCGCATTTGGCTGTTGTTGTTGCTGCTGCTGCTGTGGTTGCTGTGATGGCATGCCCATCTGTCCTGGCTGCTGTGGTTGATTGAGTTGTGCACCTGGTGGAATATGACCTCCCATCTGCTGGATGGCGGATTGTTCCATCATCTGCAATCTCTGTAGTTGTGTTGCGACGCGTTGCTGTGCATTGGTCTTTGCGGGTCCATCCGGCTGGCCCGAGATGACGGCCCATTGCCTCTGCAGGGCCTGTATGTTGGTGCGTATCGACTGCAGCATAATGAGCCGACTGAAGCGATGCGTTGACGAACGCGTCCGATGGATGCCAGAGAGGTGGTATAAGAAGAAGGGTAAGCGGAATGCGGATGAGGACGAGGATGAGTATGGAGGTAGACCATTCGGTGCTGAATGTCGCGACAGCTTCGAAACGCGCGATCCGATTTAGCGACAAGTCCGACCTGCTTGCCCGATAGCGATTGATTGAAGCGAAATCCATCGACCCGATATGAGACGAAAGTGATCTGGCGATAAGCGCGATTCTGTGCCTTTTTGCTGACCTGACTTGATCTTGAAATTGGGGAATTGGCTGAGCTCATCCGGAGGCTTTTTCGATGTGTGCTTGCTTGCTTGCTGCGCTGCGCTGTGCTGTTCTAAGCTCTTTCCGGCAAAAAGGGCCTCGTAACGCGCGCGGTCACTATTAATAAAAGACCAAAGAAGCACGCCTTGCTCCACCCGAAAGCTAAGACCAAGCAATAGAAGCAAGAAGCGAGAAGCTCAGCTCAGTCTGTTCAGAGTCAAGCGAGCGGAGCCATTATTCTCTCGCAATCAGTCTTGATTAGGCCGCCACTACCTTGCCATCATCTTCTTTCCTTCATCACCATCAAGCACCCTGCTCCTTGTGTTCGCGTTTCCTTTCGATCTTAACGCACCGCTTCGAGACGGACCCCCACTAAGGCCACATCAGACTGAACGCCTAGTCCCCCTCAGCTTTGCGCTTTCAACGGAATCGGTGCCATCTTTCGGTCAGCTTCATATATCGAACTAGGTCACTCCTCATCATTCGCACTACCACACAGCCAGCAATGCTGCGCTCGATAACATCACGCTCGGCGACGGCAGGCCGTCTTGGTCTTGCATCGTCTCGATCAACGCAGTACTCCAGTGCCTTGCCTTCATCATCGGCTATTCATCGTTCCTTCACCAACTTTTCCGGATCCAGGTCGCCGATCGCCTCGACATCGGCTCTCCCTTCCTCCAAGCTCACATTCTCCCAGCAGTCGTTGCGCCTCCACGCGCGAAATTACGCCACACCAGCTGAAGACGGTGACAAGAAGAACTCTGCAAAAGAGCACGAAGATGATGACAAGAAGAAGAAGGACTTTGAAGAGTCAGTAGAGCGTGGTCTCAAGGAGGCACGCCAGGGCAAGGCAAGTGGAAGTCTCCCCGAGAACCTCAAGCAGTTCTTTGAGAGCGACGACAAGAAGCCTACAGCCAGCAAGAGCAACAAGGAGTCCGAATCGGCTCGCGAGGAGGAGGATGATGTTGCCGAAAAGAAGAAGAAGAAGAAGGCAGAGAAGTCCGGCGCCAACGGTTCGGCAGGTGGTGGACCCAATGGTCAGTTCACCGAAGTTCGCATCAATGCCAACACCATCCTTGCCACTATCGTCTCCACCTACCTTCTCTACCGCCTCACGTCGCCCGACCAGCCCAGCCGCGAGATTACCTGGCAAGAGTTCCGCACCGCCTTCCTTGACAAGGGGCTTGTAGACCGTCTCGTCGTGGTCAACCGCTCCAAGGTCAAGGTCTACCTTCACTCGAACGCGACCGGATCCATGTACCCTTCGTCTGGCACCTCAAGCACCCCTGCTAGCGGCAGTGGCCACGCCGCCTACTGGTTCAGCGTCGGCTCCGTTGAGGCCTTCGAGCGTCGTCTCGATGAGGCCCAGCGTGAGCTTGATATTCCCGGCAATGAGAGGATTCCTGTCGCCTACCACGAGGAGATTTCGACCGCTTCGACCCTTCTGCACTTTGCTCCCACCCTGCTCATCGCTGGTCTCCTCTTCTGGATGTCGCGACGAGCTGCCGGTGGTGCCATGGGCGGAGGTGGCGGTGGCGGACCCGGCGGTATCTTTGGTATCGGTAAGAGCCGAGCCAAGATGTTCAACCAGGAGACCGACGTCAAGACCAAGTTCAACAACGTAGCTGGTATGGACGAAGCCAAGGAGGAGATCATGGAGTTCGTCAACTTCCTCAAGAAGCCAGAGAAGTATGAGAAGCTCGGTGCCAAGATCCCGCGTGGTGCCATTCTTTCGGGTCCTCCCGGTACCGGTAAGACACTGTTGGCCAAGGCTACCGCTGGTGAGGCTGGTGTGCCTTTCTTGTCAGTCTCGGGTTCCGAGTTCGTCGAGATGTTCGTCGGTGTCGGTCCCAGTCGTGTTCGAGACATGTTCGCCAACGCCAAGAAGCACGCTCCTTGCATCATCTTCATCGATGAGATCGACGCCATCGGAAAGAGCCGTGGCAAGGGTGGCAACTTTGGAGGCAACGACGAGCGCGAGTCGACGCTCAACGAGTTGCTTGTACAGATGGACGGTTTCGGAACCGAGGAGCACGTCGTTGTGCTCGCTGGTACCAACCGACCTGACGTTCTCGATGCCGCTTTGATGCGTCCCGGTCGTTTTGATCGACACATTGCCATCGACCGACCTGACATCTCGGGCCGAAAGGACATCTTCCTCGTCCACCTCAAGCCCCTCACCCTCCATGCCGACACGCACAAGGACTTGCTCGCCGAGAAGCTCAGTACACTCACCCCCGGCTTCAGCGGTGCTGACGTCGCCAACGTCTGTAATGAGGCTGCCCTTATCGCTGCTCGTGGCGGTGCCGAATCGATCGAAGAACACCACTTCGAGATGGCTATTGAGCGAGTCATTGCTGGTCTCGAGAAGAAGTCGCGCGTTCTTTCGCCTGAAGAGAAGAAGACCGTCGCCTACCACGAGGCTGGTCACGCCGTCTGCGGTTGGTTCCTCGAGCACGCCGATCCTTTGCTCAAGGTCTCCATCATCCCTCGTGGTGTTGGTGCTCTTGGGTACGCTCAGTACCTGCCCAAGGAACGCTACCTCTTCTCGACCGAGCAGCTGATCGACCGTATGTGCATGACCCTCGGTGGCCGTGTTTCGGAAGAAATCTTCTTCACCACCATCACCACCGGTGCTCAAGATGACTTGTCCAAGATCACCCGCATGGCGTTCGAGATCTGCGCTTCGTACGGTATGAACAAGGAACTCGGTCCCATCTCGTACCGCACCGAACAGGAGAGCATGCACAAGCCCTACTCGGAGCGAACGGGTGAAATGCTCGACTTTGAAGTACGCAAGATGGTGGCCGAAGCACACAAGCGTACTACCCAGCTTCTGGAGGATCACAAGGCCGACGTTGAGAAGGTGGCCCAACTCTTGTTGGAGAAGGAGGTGATCACGAGGGAGGACATGAGGAACCTTTTGGGTCCCCGACCATTCAGTCATGCCGACGAAGCCGATCAGTACCTTGACAGGAAGGGCAGGTTGAAGAGGAAGGGTGAGATCAGCGCCCCTCCACCGCCGCCTGAGGAGATGCCTACGCCGGGACTGGCAACGAGCAAGGTTGAGCAAGACAAGTTCTAGTTTGTAGGAAGATAGAAAGGAGTTTAGCACCACCATTCATTTTTCGACCCATCTCAAGTCGTGTATTCTTATACAGTTTCGGTTCTCGTGACTCAATGATAAGCAAGTTTTAATTCAGCAGTCAAGTGGATGGGTGCAGCAAGATTTGTGGGGGATAGTGTTGGTTTGAGGTTTGCGAAGATGACATGAGAGACAGTGACTGAAAGAAGATAGTGAAAGCAGAGTGAGGGAACCCGGACGATGGAGCGCAAATGACGGAGCGATGCTATTACAGAAGGCAGCGAAAGAAGCGTTGAGGAGAAGAAGAGAAACTATCGAGAACCACCAGCCTTGCGGATGTTGGCAGGCTGGGAAATCGACATGCTCTCCCACTTTTTGACCGCCGAACCCACCACCGAGGCCGACGCTGTCGCCGAAGCTGATTTTTTACCCGCATTTCTTGGAGTTTCAACAACGTTGAGGTTTGACATCATAACGACGGGGGTAAGGTCTTGAGAGAACGCTTCGTTGAGGTTAAAGATGCGTTTGCTCGTGGAGGAGGAGGGGAGGCCTGGTGCTGGTTCCCTCTCCTCCTCGTCCTTCTTGGTTTCGGATCGGGTGACGTGGGGATTAGGGAACTCAGTAGCGAGGGTAGAAGGCGAGGTGAAGAATTGGGAATCTAGGCGACGGTCGAATCCTACTTCTTCTACTTCTCGCGCTTGGTCGTACTTCGCAGGAGAGGAAGAAACAGGAGCGGTGATAAGGGGCGCCGAGTCAAAGTCCCAAAAGTTTCCATCTGTAGCCGGTTCCTGACCGGCTGCGGCTTCGGCGCTCGCATGGACTTTCTTGGGCGAGGAAAGGGTAGGTGTTCTGCCGTTCTTCGTGGGAGACTGCGAAGGAGCCCGAATGACGTTTGAGCGGGAAATCGTCGCTACGCTTGCATCTCTATCGCTCGGCGCTGGCTCGAACGAAGACTGACGCACAGGTGCAGAAGGAGAAATGAATGCTCCAGCCATTCCGTACCCCGCAATTGCACCCCCTGTTTGAATCGGCACAGCTGCCGTAGCAACCGCAGCGATGGATGCTGACGACCTAATGGCCGTAGGCGCGCTGAATTGCGGCAATTGTAAAGGAGGCAGCAAAGGTGCTGTCTTCAACTTGGGACTTTCCAACCAATCCGTCAAATGATACGGCAGTGCACAGCCTGCCTGTTGAGCCAGACTCAAGTATCTCGCCAACTCCAAATGCGTTGTTTCGTAGTAATGCGTCGAAGCTCTCCTCAACGTAGCCAAGACTCGTTCGATTCCAGAGGCAAAGAGATTCTCGTGGAATTCACGAGCTGTCATGGCGGGTCGTGGCAATTGATGTCCTTTCACCTGAACCAGGACGTTAGCAACAGCGTTGACTAAGCGGAGGTGAGCAGTGAGGTAGGCCATCGCCTCAAATTCCACTCCACCCGTCATACCTCCAGGAACTTTAGGCCCTTTGATCGAGTCGATTCGATCTTGCAACTCCTCGAATCGCCAGAAGAAGTTTTGAGAATGACAAAAGATCCAAAAGTAGTCTCGGCAGACGCCCGAGACTTCGTTGACGTACGTCTTGAATGGGCGAGGCGTGTGGGTCTGCTTGATAAAGTCAACGACAGCTTCCTTGGCAGGGTCCGAGGGGTTCTGCAGGAGTTCAAGGAGGTAGTTGAGGGACGAGTGCGAGTGGGACTGGGAAGCAGGCAGCTGCAGGTCGAGAAGGATGGCGAGGAGCTCGACCATGAGTTTTCGGGTGGAGAGATCGCCAGGTTTCTTTTCGGAAAAGAGGAGGTCGACCAGCTGGCGGAAAGGACGAGGGGCACAGGAGGCCAGGGCGTTGCGGCCAACTTCGGTGGTGCTCAAAGCGACAAAGCAGCGCAGAAGCTCGTGCAGCAACATGTCATCGTGCTGTTCTTCACGCCATTCCATGGCCAGCAGCTCGTCCAGACGTGTAAGCATGGCATCGTACCCACCGCAGTCGGGTCCGATGAAAGTCGAGATCCAGACAGGGGATTCAGCAGCAAGAACAGCACGCATCCTCTTCACACGCGCTACGTCGATGCGACTAGCGTCAGTGCACTTGAGCATGGTGGCAAAGCTGTCAGGTGTTTCTTTGCCGAACGAAGCCGCAAACTCCTTACCAAAAGACATGGACCGAGGTCGGACAGTGGGCGCTGCGTTTCCACTGCCGCCAGTGACGGAAGCCGCGAGGGAGATGAAAGAACCACCTTGACCAAGATTGGGCGTCGACTTTTTGAACGCATCGCGGATGGCACTGCGCGACGTATTGGAAGGCTGCTTCGTATGACCAGAACCTGTCGAGCCAGAGTCCATAGACCCAGCCGAAACTTGGCGAGGGGGCCCGACTCCAAACAGCTGAGCTGTGTTCGGGGGCGCCATCAGCTCGTCCGAGTTGGGCGGTGGGGCAGCATTGTTCTGGAAAGAGGCTTGCTCGTGGAGGGGAGAAGACGGGTAGATGACGGAACCTGGTCGACTAGCGGGTCGCCCTTTGAGCAGATCCGGGATGGGCATGCGAGCCGTCTTGGTAGGTGAAGAGGACAAAGTATAGTCAATTCCAAAGGCTGCCAGGCTGAGGGTAGCCTGACCTTGCAGCATGGAAGCCTTGACGGTAGAGCTGAGGCTGAGCAGCTTGCGGCGCAAGTCTGGCTGAACCTGAAGCTCGTCGAGGAGATCGAGAAAGTCGGCGTCGATCTGTTCGGGCGTGCGTGTGGCGGCATACGATGGAGAAGCAGCAGACTGATTGTTGAGGGTGTCGGTCTTGTCCTTGCCAAAGAGTCGGCTGCGGCTTCGACTACGGCTTCGTAGACCCTTTTTCGTAGGACTGGAAGAGGAGCTGAGCTTAGAGCGTGAAGCTCGATCAGCATCATCGGGCGAGTTGCCACGAAGACGGTACTTTGGATCTATAGTGATAGGCTGGGCAGAAGAGGTGGCAGCCGACCTGCCTCGCTCTGACTGCTGAACATGTGGCGAGAGAGGTTCATTCTCCTTGCCTCGGTAAGGGTCTGAGGAACAGGAGCCACCAGAATGATGACGAGAGTATTGACCAGGTCGGATACGGGTAGAATCCATGGGAATGGCAGTGGCCATGATGACGAGCAGAATGGCCTCAGCAGCGTAACGTGCTGCTGCTGAGCCGTCTAGGAAATGGTGCTGAGGATGAAGTTGGCTTAGCGGTATAGAGTGCCGATGATGACGTTCGTGAAGAGAGGATGACGAGGATGACGAGGATGACGGGGAGAAGGAGGAGGGCTCGCTTGTTGTGGAAAGAAGCCAGCTTGAATCTGAAACCAAATTAGGCAGGCAAGGTAAAAAGCAGGGTTCGACGGGATGGGGCGCAGAACAAGCTTTGTGTGCATGGAGTTGGAACAGCTGGGCGTTGCAGGCAAGCTAGCTGCGCAGCAATTGAGACCAACACAGACATACTCTTGCAGACAGGCTCAGCAAGGGTCTCTCGGTAGAAGATGAAGTACCGTAGAGCTGCGCACAGACGGTCATGAGTGTGTCTCTGCCGGAAATTCTACGCCAAGCTTGACAGATACACACACAGAGCTAAGCCGCTTGCCGTCTTTCAGTAAATTGACAGTCTACGCAAACTCAAATAGGACGTGTACCGCGCTCTTTCATCACGTGCGATTCGCTCGTCATGAACGTCCCACTTCCTCGTATAGCACGCGTGATAACGTGTGGTATCTGAAAGCTTCGTCCAAGGCATGATCAAAGTACGTCTATAGAGGGGCTGTTAGGCAAAGACGACTAGGATCTCGTCCGATGGCATCTTTGAAACAGCCAGCTTTGGAAGATGTGAGATTGATGTCTCGCACAACGAGCCAGCTTCGCAGAAAAAGGTGCCACGTGAGGTCGCGAGCCGAAAGAGCGCGTCTGAGCTGCAAATGGTGCGCAAGTGTTGGAGTTTGACTCAACATCAACACTCTGTGCTCTTGTGCCTCTGACATGTCCAACTCTGCACGACTGACTGCACCCTGGTCTTCGAGCCTTCCTGTCAAGCAGACAAGGACAGATCATGCCTCTGCTCCGACCTTCGTCATAGCGCAAAGAACAAACCATTCGACCTGTTGCATCCAACACGCAAGTTCGGGGTTGAGACATACTTCTACCACCATATCTGTCCCCCACTCGCACCTCGCTTCCCACCCGCACTTCACTTGGACATCTCATGCCACTCGCATTGTCTTACTGCAACAGTGTCCAAGACCCTCGAGCTCTAATCTGTATCTCCTGCATACTGTCCTTGCTGACTGGCTCAGCTCGTGCAGCTGTATCTTTGTTGCAGGGTCCACTTCATATCGTCTCTCAAGAGACCGAGAGCGCCACCTGCTGTACCGTAGCATAGACCCACCGTAGTATCAACCGAGACGCATCACGCGAGCTCAAATTCGCATCATGTTCCGCTTCCGATCCTCAAGTTCATCTTCTCCTTCCCAAATTCCCTCCCCTCGCAAGTCCACCCGACCTAGCCTTTCCACCAGCAGCTCCGCTTCCTCTGTTCACTCGGCAACCGAGTCTCTCCCTTCAAGCGCCAGCAACAGCAGCATACTGTCACTCTTGCAAGCCCACACTTCCGTGCCCACGTCCTCCTCCCTATCTTTATCGCTCTCGCCCGCAACCTCCCTTTCATCTCTGCCTTCACAGCCTTGCCTCACTACACAACCTGTCTCTCCTGCTAGCAAAGCCCAAGCCGACCCGAGCAAGGCAGCTGTCAGCCGGGGACGCGCCTCCACCTCCTCGCCTCGAAAGCAGCCTCCTCATGCGCCGATCCAGCCTCGCAAGTCTACGCTTTTGACTTCAACTCGCGCGTCAAGACCCAGTTCTACCACCACCACCAATTCAACTGCCTCTCCCATCTCGGCACGTCGCCGTACGACCATCACCAACGCTACCTCGCAGCATCGTATCTCCAACGCTGCAATCATGGCCAAGAAGGCCAAGGTGGGCTCTGCCGCCAAATCTTCCCCATTCACAAAGCCAGCTTCAGCAACGAAGGATGATCAGACCACACTCGAGTCCGAGTCATCTCAAACAACCACCAGTGTAGAGTCAGGCTTGGCTACGGTGGACGAAGCCGAAGCTTCCACTTCCTTGAGCCCTATCGCATCACCTACCAAAGCAACCAACACCACATCATCGTCATCTGCAGAGTCCAAGCAAAGTGTCGTCGTCTGCGTACGTATGCGCCCTTCTCGAGCGTCTGCGTCCACCTCGGATCCACCCGTATGGAACTGCGACTCGGCAAAAAACCAGATTCTGCCTACAGAGCATCACCCTGCTATTGCAAAGAGGACCACATCATCAGAGCGAGCAGGCGCGGGCGCGTCCATCGCCGTAGTCTCCTCACCCAATGATATTGATGGCGATGATGCTACCACCTCCACTTACCGTTTCCAATTCGACAAGCTCATCACCGGCAGCCAGACCACCGACGACATGTATGACTCGCACATCGGTCCTGTCGTACGTGCAGCGATGGATGGCTACAATGGCACGGTGTTTGCCTATGGTCAGACCGGAAGTGGTAAGACGCATACCATGTCCGGCAGCGATAGAGAGCCCGGTGTCATTCCGAGGTCAGTCCTGCAGGTGTTTCAGATGATCAAAGATGAACCGGATCGCGAGTTTTTGCTTCGCGTCAGCTATCTTGAGATTTACAACGAGACGCTCAAAGATCTCCTCGCTCCCTTGCCACCGCTTGCTGGCTCATCTGGTGCCTCGCTTCAAACAACGGATCGTCCTTCTTCGCCAGTCAAAGGCGGCACGGCGGCGACTACACTGCGCATCATCGAAGACCAAAAGCAGAGCCGGGTTCTCATCACCGGTCTCCGTGAAGAAATCGTCACCGATCCCGATACGGTTCTTTCTCTGCTGCAACGAGGTCAGGACGAGCGACACGTAGGCGCCACCGACTGGAACGAACGTAGTTCGCGTTCGCACTGCGTCTTTCAACTCACGATCGAGTCTCGTGCGCGCGACACGGACGTCACAGCGGGCAAAGAAGTCCGTATCAGTCAACTCAACCTCATCGATCTTGCTGGTTCCGAACGAGCGGCCAGTCAGGCAGAAAGACGCAAAGAAGGCGCTTTTATCAACAAGTCCCTCCTCACCCTCGGTACTGTCATTGGAAAGCTCACAGAACCTTCTGACGCAGGTGATGCGCACATCCCTTATCGCGACTCCAAATTGACACGCATCCTCCAAACCTCGCTCTCGGGCAATGCAAGGATCGCCGTCATCTGCACCCTCAGCCCCGATACCGAACACGCCAACGAGACGCTTAGCACGCTCAAATTCGGTAAAAGGTGCAAACTCGTCGTTACGACAGCGAAAAAGGGTACTGCTATGGACGACAAAGCACTGTTGCAAAAGTATAGGAAAGAGCTGGATGCGCTAAGGGCAAAGTTGGAGGCGAACGGAGCTTCTCCCAATCCCAACAACGTTGTTGTGGTGGCGAGTGGAAGCTCAGAAATGTCGTTGGAAGAGCAGCAGAAGTTGGACGAGTTGAACCAGCAGAAGGAAGCGGCAAAGAAGGAGGTGGATGAGATGCAGCAAAAGCGATCTGATCTCAAAGGTCAGATTGAGCATCTTACACGACTCATCTTGACAAGTCAGAGCGTGGCTGCGGAAGGGACGAACGAGGGAAGTGCCGGACCGAGTACGCCTGTGCGAGGTGGAAGGTCGGTTCATGCCTCTGCGCTTGCACGCCGTGGTCCAAGGATGAGCGACCTGCACTTCGCTGGTAGCCCCATCGCTGGCCCTAGCAACTACTTCTCCTCGAATACCGAAGACAATGCGACGTTGAGCGGCGCAAAGCCTTTTGCGCTCGAAAGCGAGCTCGCTGCACTCCGTCGTCAACTCCGCACGCAGATCGAGTCGCGGCAGACGCTGATCGCTGCCCATACTGCCGAGTTGGCAGCACGTGACGCACGTCAAGCCGAACTCACCGAGGCGATCCGCGTCAACGAAGAGGAGCTGGACGAAGCCGAAGTAGCCTACGACAAGATCAAAGCGGAGCGCGATGAAGCAAGAGCCATTGCATTGAAGGAGCAAGAAAAGGCGAGAGAGAATAAGAAGAAGCTATTGGAGGAGCAAGAGGCCAATCGATTGTTGAAGCTCGTTGCGAAAGCCAGGGCTGGAGAAGAAGAGAGTGCGCTTCAAAAACAGATCGAGGAGTTGAGAGAGAGGCTGAAGCAGAAGGAGGAGGAAGCGGTAGAAGAGAGGGAGAGGATGGAAGCAGAGGTCGAGGCAGCGAGGAAGAGTGTCGAGGAGGAAAAGCTGGCCAGGTCTCACGCGGAGGAGCGAGCCGGTGCAGCAGACGAAGAGAGGCAGTCGTTGCAAGCCGAGCTGAATCAAGCCAAAGCTTCGGCAGTGGAGCTGGAGCAAAAGCTCGCAGCAGCAGCGTCATCCGCTACCACTGATGACGACGAAGTCAACGCCGAATTCCAAGACCTCGTCCGAGGCAAGCAGTCCACCACCGCCTCTGACGAAGCAGCAGCAGCTACCTCTGCACGTCTTACCCAACTCGAAGGTGACCTGGGCGACCGCGAACGTCAACTTCAAAGCCTTCGTGCCGAACTCGAGCAGACTCGTCTCGAACTCTCCGCCAAACCAGTTCCACCTGTCAACCCCGCACCTTCTCCTGAAAGTCTCCGCGAACTCGCTTCGCTACGCGACGAACTCAGTCAATCTACTGAAGAACGTCAGATGCTTCAAATTGAGCTCGCAAAGCTGCGCGCTGCCGCAAGTGGACGCGAGGCAGATACACAGAAGATGAACGCTCTCGATTCGGAGCTCGCCAAGGCGAACAAGAAGATCGCTGATTTGGAAAAGGAGGTTTTGGCTGAAAAGGAGAGGACGAAGGAGGCTCTTGCTACCGTGGCTAGGCCTTTGCCAGTACCTCAGGATGCGATGGGACAGCAACGACCATGGCTAGGAGGAGGAAGCGGTTCGATGCCCAACTCGCCTGTCAAAGGGTTGGGCTCTAAGCTTCGATCCTCCATCGCTACCCCCACCGGCTCGAATGAAGGCGGTCTCAACCGTGCAGGTTCGGTCAAAGAGTACCGTCGATACCAATCGGGCACGAACAGCAGCGGCGATAGTTCCTCTCCTCCTACACCAACGCCTGCGATGGGAGCTCGAAGCGTCATCCTTGGCAGCTCGGCCACGTTCAACACTGTCAGCAACAGCATCTCTGGTCTTCCAACCAGCAGCAACAAAGCGGAGAAGGAAGAGATCGAGCGACTCAATGCTGTCATTGCTTCTCAACGTGCCATCATGGCTGACTTGGAGAAAGCAGTAGCGGGATGGAAGACGAGGATGAAAGCCCAAGCTGAATTGATACAGAAACTTGTTGTTCAGAACAACGGCTCTAGTGGCGGTCAAACTCCCCCTGCTTCCGATGGCGAGAACGAAGCCGAGACAGCCTTTGGTAGCTTTTCCTCCCCCCAACGCCGCCCCACTTCTTTCGGTGAAGGATTCAACACTCTCCCACGCACAACTCACCTCTCACTCTCTCGCGAAGCAAACGCCCCCACCCTCACCACCAACAATAACGAACCCCACTACGGCGCACACACCTTCAACCGCCCCCCACCTGCTTCAGGTTCACCTCAAAAAGTCTCTTTCCTAACCAACACATTCTCCGGCACCAACTCGCCCTCCCCTCTCCCCCTCCCAGAGGGGAGAGACGGTGGCAGTCCGAGTCCATCCAAACGCAAACCGCGAAAGACGATCGAAATGGACCTAAAACTGCTCAAATCGAGCCCTAGGGTCGAGTGCAACAAGAGCAAGTTTTCACTCGACAGTTACATCACTTCCCAGGATACACCGACCAAGCGTAGAGGCACCAATGCTTCCGCTTACTACATTTGACCCCGCATCCACCACTAGCAAAATATGTTGAAACTTAGGCTTGGACTGATGCGAGAAAGAAGTGTTCGTTGTTTGTATTTGTTTTGCACATTTGATAAAGTCGTTTTTAGTACCCTCATCGTGACTTGTGACAGCGCCTGTGGTGAGGTTGGGTGCTCTGATGAGAAGCACATAAGTTACCTGAGATCAAGAGCAAGGCACAAAATACGAACACGTCCAACACAAAGCAGCGAAAGAAAGACAGAGAATGGAAGATACGTAGTACAGCTGAAAACATCAGCAAAGAAAAGAGAAAAGTGTACAAAAGCTGAACAGCTCCGGAAAGAGTCAACGATTCGGCCTTCAGCAAAAGACCAATCGGCGGGATATAGATAAAGTACACATTGGGACCAAGGGGAAGCGTGAGTAGCAGCGCGGGAAGGAAAAGGAGCGGGGGATAGTGTACATGTGTGGGGAGGGTGAGAGCTATGAGCTTGGAGCTCCGCAGAGTGCGCAATGGGCGAAGCCCATTTTTTGGGATGGAAGAACGTGAGTGCTGGTGGATCACGACGACGGTGAGACATCGGCTTCTTCTCCAGCGGCCACGCCTTGAGCGATCGCTGCTTGCGCCGCCGCTCTGATTGCGTCCGCTGTCAATGCGTGCGATAGATCGAGAGTCGATTCGACATTCGTCTCCACATCACCAGCGCCAATGTTGGCCGCAACAGTCTCCGCTGCTGCGTCGTCTTTTGGCGCTGGCAAGCTTGAATGCACCAACTGCTTGTACAGGGCTTCCGAGACGACGGATTCGATGGTCTGCAGCGCGGCTGCGCTGACTACCGGGTCGAGATCGTCTGCTGATGACGCGGGGGCGGTTGCCTCAGCTGCAGGAGTCGTGACAGCGTCGGTGGCGGAGGGAAGCGCTTGCGATGTGAGCAAGCCCCCCGCAGCCCCTTCAGTGCTGCCGATCGTAGCTGCGATGGCGCGGCTGATGGCGTTCGACACGGGTGCGGACAAAGCTTCGGCGTCGAGAGAAGGTACCGAGGATGTAGCTTGAGCAATGGCGTCGAGTGCAATGGAGACCGCCATCGAGTGGGCAGGATCGATCGATTCGGTTGTCGAGGATCTTGCGTCCTCGTTGCTGGTAGCGACAGCGTTCACTGTGCTCGCAGGAGCAGGAGAGGTTGCTGCAACGACCTTGTCGGTCTTAACATTAGCGTTAGGTGCAGTTGGAGCAGACTCAGCTTGAGTAGAGGCAGCAGGCTTCGCGGACCCATTGACGGCAGGGGAAGCTGAGACGGAAGCAGGAGTCGCCGTAGCTGGACTTTGAGTACTGGATGCAGGGGAGGAGCTTGCTGTCGATGACGCCGCTCTTGGCGCTGCCGCCGGTGCTGGCGCAGCACCCGGTGATGCAGACACGGATGTGGCCTTGGCAGCCTCCTCCTCCTTCCTCTTCTTGCTGTTCTTTCGATGCACACCTGGCAAACTACCACCTCCTCCACCTCGACTCTTTGGTACAATGCTGGGATCACCCGTCGGCTCAATGAATTCAACTTCGCCATCTTTGCCCTTCTTCTTCTTGCGACGTGTGAGCGAACGAGCGTATCGAAGACCACAAGCATTGCATAGCGTCTTGTGACCAGAGGGGCCGCGTCGCCATTCAGGGCTGTTGATCTTGCCGCAGCCCGTGCAGGCCTTGTTCTGCGAAGAGTTGGGCGAGTCAGCGCCAGCAGCAGGGCTCGCAGAATGCGCAGAGTGGCCGTTGGTGCCGTTTTGGACGGGTGTGCTGGTATTGCGTTCTGTAGGCGGGCGAGCAGTGTTGGCAGGGGTGGAAGGGGCCTTTGTTGGCGCATTGGTATACATCAAGCTTGGGTTGGCAAGCGCCGAAAGTCCACTCGATTCAGTCTTGGTTGGCGGCTTCGAGTACTTGGAAGCGGGCGTCTTGGGCGTATGTCCGTTGGCAGACTTAGCAGCTGGAGTGCTTGGTTGCGGCCGAGATGCATCGTTGGACGCGAGTGATTTGGAGGCTGGAGTTGGCAATGACACCGATGGGTCGACCTTGGCGTGCGTAGTTGCGATAAGGCTTGTTCCATTTTTCGACGTTGTCTCTGCGGCGTGTGCTGATGATTGCGCTGCAACGCCGTTCGAATCCACATCTTCTTCTCTTCGTGGACGCTTGTTCGGAGAATCCTGAGATGCATCGTCTTCAGCTTTGCGTCGCTCCGATTGCGACGTCGACCGCGCCTGCAGCACGAGCTTGGGGTCAGGCGGCGGCAGTTGCTGCTGGAACGTGGTGTGAAAGCAGGCCAGAATGACGCCGCCGTAGGGAATCAAGACGCTCTCGATGCTGCGAACCTTGCCCTCGGTCGTCAAAGTATGCTTGGCACGGAAGCGCCGTGTGCAGCTTGTGTTGGCGTCTGAGAGCGAAGAAGATCCAGGTGCGATGGAGACACCCTGCGCTAGACGCGCAAAGTCGTCCGCAAAGTAGGAACCATCCTGGAAGGCAGTAGTGTCGGACTGCGTCAACAGATCGGCTCCGACCTCCTGAGAGAAGAAACGAGGTGGTGGCCAACTGAGCAGCACTCTGCCTCCTTCACGAGCATCGATGACCTGAAAGACGTGCTCGGGCCCCGTTTTGGGAACGTCTTCTCTGGGTACGGCTTTGATTTGTCTCCAGAGACGATCGCACTGCCGTGTCGTGAAGGTGCGAACCGGTGTGCCGCACCAATTGGTCCAATCCGACTTGTGCTGCTCATCGTTGTCCTCGTGCGCCTTGTCGATGATGGCATGGAAGAAGCAAAGCAGCATGCCGTCGCCTATCCAGTTGATGACAATGTCGATGGCGACAAAGTTGTCGTCTTCGACATATCGATCTGCATCGGGGTCCCGCGGTGGTGAGACAGCGCCGAGTACCTCACGAATGCGAGGGATACGCGAGTAGCGACATCGAGTGACGCTGCCGAACAAGGTGCGGCTTTCGACAATCTTTTGCATGTCATCCGAGACGCGATCTCTCTCTTCTGGATGCACGTAATCGTAGAAGTTGGACCCGACCATGCCGCCAGCCTGCTCGGCCATGTGTTGTTGCAGGATAGGGTCGAGGTAGACAAAGTTGAGCTTTTCACCCGTCGGTCCTTTGCCTTGTGAAAGGTCTGCTGACAAGAGGGCCCAGTAACACCGTGTTTTGCCCAGATCAACAGAGGCCTCTGTGAAGGGGAGGTAGCTCATCAGCTCGTCAGCCAGGACAGGATCCTTGACGTCTCCAAGCAATCCGTAGGATCCGCTCGAAGTGCGCTGACCAATTGGAAGCGGATAGGGTGATGCATGGCCCTCGAACTTTCGACACTGTTCGAGGACAGTAGACCGAGCGTCGTCCTCCTCGGAGCCATGGACGGAAGTGCCGTTGGTCTGAACGCTGTTGGGGACGGGGGTAGCGGTGGAGCCGAAGCTGTCTTCTGAGTGTGCTTTATGATCGCCATTGCCCTGTTGCTGCGCGTGAACGGACGCTGCCGCTGCTGCGAGAAGGTATGAGTTTAGGTCGCCCGTTCCATCGATGCCGACATTGGTAGTCTGCGGTTGAACGGTGTCGTCTGGTAGACCCTGCGCAGCCGCAGCCATAGCAGCTGCAGCGGCTGCCAAGGCTGCTTCGTCGGGGATCTGTATTGATGGCATATCAACATCATCTCCACCCACGTCTTCGGCTAAGTAGGCGCTGGCTATCGCCTCTGCGTCGGCGGTCGAGTGCATTGGCGGTGTCGCGACAGCTTCATCCTGCTCGTTGCTTACTGTCTCTGGTGCTGGTACGGGCGGAGGCATGGATATCGATGTGTCGAGCAGCATATCACCTGCAGTGTCGGCCGTCATGATTGCGTGACGCTTTTGAACGGTGTTGAAGCGGGTCCGTCCACCCTAGAATAGTTGCGATGAAACGATTTGGAAGAAGCGAAAGGCTACAGAACGGCTCCGGAACGTCTGCGCTAATGCATCCGTCGCCTTTGTGGTAGTATGCACTATAATCGTCTTCGCTGCGTGGAAGGCTCAGCTGACAGAGCGAGTGGATGCATCCGAGTAGCGGATCCTTTTGTGTTGTTGAATGAGATCCGTCCCGTGTCGAGGTCGAAAAGCTCGTTCGTTGAGCCTTATGTGTCAGGTAGTCCGACGGACGGCGAAATAGGATGCGACAGACGTCGACCAAGTGAGGAGAAGGTGAGGCCGAGGCCAGCACGCCGGCTGACGGAGAGGGGAGGAGAAGGAGGAGGGGGAGCGGAGACGAAGGCCTTGACTTCCAACGTCTTTCGCAGCTGTGCAACGGGGTCCGGCTCTCGTGAGGGTGCCAAAGTTCGATTGCGCTTGGTCGGCTGCGCTAGCGTGGGGTGGAGCTGGATAATGCGGGGTAGTGATCGTGACGAGAGATCGAAAGAGGTCAAAGGTCAATGATCAGCATGCTCGGGTCCATTCTTTTTTCGACGATTGTGGTTCTTCAGGGTTGTCGAGAAGGTTTGGAGGATGCAGGCAACGACGTGCAGCTGCAGTGACTCTCAATAAATTTTATTCGCAGCACTTTGACTCTTCCGCCAAAGCTGGCGTGGCCTCAGCCTTTTTTTCGTAGTTCAAGTTGGAAAAGAAAGGAGAAAGGCACGCGCCGTTCTTCTTGCCCCGGAATCGGAATGCTTTCCATTTCTGGCCAAGTCGAATCGGCGATCCTTAGATTGTTCGGAACTCGCAAATCCACGTTTAAACAAAAAGTGCGCAGATTGGAACTTTTTGGCTCGCCTGTGCGGAGCAAGTTACACAAAGGCACTTCTTCTTGCGCTGCCACGCTTACTATCAATCTCGTACATATACACACCGTATGAAGCAGACGATATCCGTATCGAGCAGACGATTCCTACAAGCTTGACGATCCGAAGCAAGTGGGACAAGAAGTGACAATCTACAGTTGGAGGTTGGCTAGACAAGGGCTCCGTTTGCTTCCTGAACGTCAACTTCAGACAACATGGCCTCCACTTCGGTAGCGACTCTTTTCTCGACTTCGAGCTCGAGCTCGAGCTCGAATCGATCCAACGCTCGTAGCAACGATGCCTACGTCAAGGCTGGAGACCTCATCATTGTCTTTGCCTCTCGAGACAAGACACCTATTCCGCTCACGGTGACACCCGGCGAGCATGTGTCCAATATGTTCGGCCACTTTCCTCACGCCGACATGGTTGGCATGCCATACGGCAGCAAGATGATCTCCAAGAACGGTCGCGGATATGTGTATCTTCTTCGACCAACGCCCGAGCTGTGGACTCTCGCTCTGCCACATCGTACTCAGATCTTGTACGCCCCTGATATGTCCTTCATTTCGATGAAGCTCAGCATGGGTCCAGGCAGTCGTGTCATTGAAGCTGGTACTGGATCGGGCAGCTTCAGTCATTTCATTGCACGCACTGTCGGCCGCGCCGACTCCTCTATGTCTTCTCCAGCAAGCTCGGAGGCCAATGGCGACGTAACGGGGCTGCAGGTCCCTCGCAACTGGGGAGGTCTGCCGAATCACCTTCAATCGAATCTCTCTAGAGGTCGAGGGCAACCACGCGATCTGGAAGATGCTAAAGATACCGCAGATGTTGATGTGGAAGGCAGTGAAGAAACAGAAGGTATTGCGGCGCCTGCCGAGACGACCGATGCCAGCTCTGCTCGGCGACCAGATACCGACCCTCACGTACCTGAGAACCACGGTCGACTCTGGAGCTTCGAGTTCCACGAGCCGCGTGCTGACAAGGCACGAGCTGAGTTCGCAGCGCATGGCATGGACAAAGTCATCGTGTTGAACCACCGCAACGTCTGCAAGGATGGCTTCGGTCTTACCGATGCAGCCGACTCTGTCTTCCTCGATCTGCCGGCACCGTGGGAGGCAGTGGGCCACGCTACACAGGCATTGCGACGCGACACGGTGACGCGGATCTGCTGCTTCTCCCCCTGCATCGAGCAGGTGCTCAAGACAGTCACCGCCCTCAACGAGCATGGCTTTACGGATGTTGAGACGTTCGAGTCGCTCGTGCGAACCCATGAGAGCTTGTCTGCGGTCGGACCCGAGGTGAGCATCGACGAAGCTATCAACAGAATTCGAGTGGTGGAGAAGCGTAAAGAGACAAGACGTCTGATTCAGATCGAAAAGGCACGCGGTGCCAAAGCCCAAAACGCAGCCAAGAACGGCGCTGCGGCAGCAAACGCTGACGGTGATGCTGATGCTGATGGCGATGCGAGCATGGCAGAGGAGAGCTCAAGCGCTGCCACCACTGCTAATTCGGCGACGAAGCGCAAAGCAGACCAAGATGACGACGACGATTTAGAGAACGGTACCGAAGCAGAAGCTTCGCACGCCAACTCCGACGATGGTAAGGCGTCACAAGACGCAGGCGCAGACTCCACCTACCAGCGTGGTGTGCAAGAAGGCATCGCAGTCACCAAGAAGAAAGCACGTCTTTTGCAGCAACAAACCCAAAAGGAACAACCCATCCAAGCAGCAAATGTCTTTTCGAGGCCATATTATGAGGTATGTATGACCGTGCTACGACCCAAATACTGGATGCCTGATGGAGTTGCCCAACTGACTATCCGACGTGATCTCCTTTGCTCTGGTGACATACTGAACAGATGAGAGGCCACACCAGTTACCTCACCTTTGCTACGCTTCTTCCGCGCGATATGACGAGCGGTCTCTAGTGTCAACCGTGTGGCTCCCCCACGGCCGTTTTGCATGCAACCACACTCGTACTGAAGAAGAATGTTGCTGCTATACGTGCACAGACAGAGATTGCCTATAACAGTGTCAAAGTAGGCTTGAGCACCGTCTCCTTACCTCATAAACACTTGTTGCTTAGCAACAGGTCTCAACCGACCATATTTGTGAAAACCATCATTGTGGCTTGAAGTCGGAACCGCATGATTGCTTGTAAGAGCTGTCTCGCAACCGTAGCGGATCCATTTTAGGGTCACCGGGGACACTTGCAATTATCGGTCAACAAAGCAAGCCACACTCTTGCTACACGCTTCTGACCCAGAGGCTCGGACAAGCAAAGCTGACTGATGAGCTGAGTCAAGCTTCCGGTCCTTTTCACATAGCGGCCACGAGCAGAGTGAAAAGCAAAAACCGCTAATCGATTACGTTGCATCTTTAGGAACCGAGATGCGGTTGCAGACCCGCTCTACCGAATTTTTTCAAGAGCTGTTCGTTACGCCAAGCGTCCAGCTTTGCGTTGCACACCGTTCCTTTAGCCTAAGGAGTCTTTCCGTATCCCTCGGTCTGGAGATTCGCGCACACCGGTCAAGTAAGTTACCACACAACGGAGTAGTTGGAGCAAAGCTTCAATCGGTCTCGTCGGCGAAGAAGAAGGGTCTGGAAGCAAAAGGAGCCCCGCACCTAGATCGTGCAACATCAACGGGTGGTCATCCTGGCAACTAAAGGGTTTTACCACGGCTTTATCTGGCCCTCAGTCGCTAACGACCTCTGTCTTCCGTTCCGGCAATTCACACTTTGTTGTGCACACACCCAAAGGTCGCTGTTTGAAAATTCTTCGCTTGTGCCTCGCCAATATGCGCAAATGAAAAGGAGGAAAGACAAGAGTTTGCCGTGCACATTTCCACAGCTACTTCATGCCACCTCGAGGTTAGGCGATGGGCGATGGAGGAAGCGGGTAAACATGTTTTTGCGACGGCTACTTAGGCGCGTTTGACGCTGAAGACGGGAACGCAATGGAGGATCGGGAGATGCACCAACATGAAAATAATCTAAGACTGAAAACTTGTTCATGTCGCCCAGGAGGACAAGACAATGGCACAATCATGGCAACAATAAGATCGCCGATCGTGAACAATGGAAACCATAATATTATAGGTCACGAACGAAAGGACTCAAATGTGAGAGAATTCCTTTCGTCAAGAAGCCGTCGAAGCCCTTCTTGCATTGTGAGCCTTGTTACCTCTGTCACAAGGTTCAAAAAACAAGATCGGATCCATTAGGAGGGATCAGCCACACCTACCGCCAACCGTCGTTTAGGGAGGCGCGAGCCGCATCTTTGTTCGGCATCGGGGCCTTCTGGGCCGTGGCTATTTCCATCTCCTCGAGGGTAGGAGAACAATGGTGGAGATACAGGAATGAGGCGGCTCAGCGGTCCAGCGAGATCTCAACCACACTGTCCGGCATTTGCAGAACAAAAGTTCGGAGGATGGAGTGCATTTTCATGCTCCATTGAGATGTAGCGAACACGCAACCGAATTCTTAAATATATCTTGACGGCTTAACGGGATAGCCAGCTCGATTACTCAGGCCTTGCTGGTCAGTGTCTCAAGAAAGAGAGTAGCTGGAGCAATGGCAATCGAAGATGGTCAACGAGCGTTGCTTCGATTTAGTCTGCATCTAAAGGTAACGATGGACCTGACTTCGCTAGGCAGCCAATCGGAGGTTCAGCCCTGCGGTAGGAGATGCAATTAAGTTGCATCCTGGCTGATCCAACGATCCGGCCCATCTACACATTCATGTAGCTGATCTGAACATGTGCCAGCTCCTGTGTCCTTCCGGATACCACGAGCCGTGGTAAGAAGACCTTTGTCGTGCAGTAATTAGACCCTAAACCAGCTCTTCACGTTCTCTTTTCGGATCTCGCTAGTGCACAAAGTCGAGGACCGTAAACGTTAATCGTGTCAGCCTGGTCCGTCGATGCGAGGAAAGAGCAAAAAATTGAGACCGTCAGGTTGCAAAGCGATACTACGCTAAATAAGTCACGAGTAACCTTTTTTTGTTTTGGTCGAACTTTGATGCTTCCCGGAGTAGCAACCCGGTCCGGGTCAGAGATCTCGCGTCTATGCAGCACACAATAACAATGGAAGAGCCAGAGTGAGAAGAGGACAGTCTCCAATCCATCCCGATGCGTCGTCACATTTTGTTGCGCTGAATCTCTCCTAACCATTCATGCCACTTTCTCTTTGCTTCTATCCGCGTTAGATCTGTCAGAAGGATGGTTAAGATGGTAAGAAAGGGCCACGATGGTGCAATGCCAGCGAAAGGCCTAGGACTGCACGTGTTCTGTTCCGCTCCGATTTCGCTCTGCTTCCGGCAATTTTCTCGTCTCTCTCGCCTTTTTCGAGTTCACAGTTTGATGCGCCAAGGTTGCAAAGTCAGCAGCTCCGACTCGATTTGCTCACTCGCTTGTGTTGATACTCGATATGGGAGGTGTTGTGCCCTCCCTTCGGCTAGCCTACGTACACACAGCGGTAACACCACACGCCAACCAATCTGCCCAACTTGCAAGCAAATCTAGGCAAGCTGTGCTAACCAGAAATGCTTGCTCTGCAGATGGGGCCTGGAATGAAGTTGCACGTTGCCTTGCCAGCCACAACACGAACACGTAAAAAATTCAGATCAATTTTTAGAAAGGAAAAAGGGAACAAACGAAATACGAGGTGGCTTGACCTCGCTTCCAAAGCGGCTTTTGCTTTGTGACGACACAGACGAACAATCAGAATCGGTTGATCGCTGTGATGTGCAGCAACCCAAACAGTAGGTGCACAAAGCGCAATCGACGGCGAATGGAAATGTTAAACGCCATCAGATCTCGCTACGGTTCACGCAGCATGGAGATGGTGATTGCGTGACTTGCGACTAAGACCAAGACTCTGACAGGATCTGGACTCCGTATTCTCGGTTCATCAAGCCACAACTTTCTTTCCTCGGCTCGGTACTACGTATGATGATCAATGCAGAAGAATCGCATGGGTAAATTACAGCGGACCAAAGATCCGGATCGCTTTATGTCTCGAGTGGTATGCTGCCGTATTCGTGTTCGATATCATGTGTTCCGGGAAAAGTCGTATGCTCGAGTTCACTACTAACTATACACCAGCTCGCAAAAGACCTTCGGTAAGATCAGCGTGGTATGTGTGTTGGCGAGCTAACGTCTTGTTTTATGTCGCACGATTATTGCGATAGCGGATTACTACAGTTCCGCGTCTTTGTAGCCGGCTCAAATCGTAGTCGAGTTGTTGGGACGTATGATTGATATTGATGGATGACGAGATGGGCAGCACCGAGTCGATCGGCCGTCCAAAACAACGAGCTTCACATGCCTTTTACCCAGCCTACCGCACTGATATAGCTTTGCGCCAAATACAGGGATGGGCCAGGTTTACGAACCGGTTCCGAGTTCTTTGACTTGTGAACGTAAAAAGTGGTAACTGAGACATCATAAAACGGATCCGAGACAGCATCGAGATGAGGCAACCTGGACCGCAGGTAGTAGACACAGCATAAATGGCTACTTGACCGGAACGGAGCGTTACACAATCGCTTTGAACGTAGCTTCGAAGAAGAGAAAGAAAGAGCGGAGAACGGCCCGGCCGCACGGACTGGGTTGCGGCATTTGCTTTTCAGACTTTGTCATTACCAGGGTGCAGAGTCCAAGCGGTGCTGGTTCCAGCCCTTGCCCTTTCTCTTCTCTGGAGCGGACTTTGCGAGTTATAGACCCGGAATACCTTGCTCACCCAGATCATCATCCTTTCTTCATTTTCTTCGCAGAGCCAACGGCTTGGGCCCTGCCTGTGTCTGGTCCGCTGCCTTTTGGCTGTCTTAGATTTGAACCGAGCGACTGGGAATCTTCCTTATTTTTGTTTGCATCGAGAGGCTAGTGGCCGTCCTCCGACTTCACACCTTGAACCCTTATCGTCGCTGATGCCTGCTTGATCAGGTGAACACGTGCAAAAATAGTGTCCAGATAAAAAGGGCGACGAAGAAAACAAGTTCACTTCGCCGGGCCGTCGCATGAGATCTAGCATGAAGGACAGGTTCCCGAAGCGTTGCAATGAATCACATGCCGGCGCGATGGGAGCCTGCTCCCCAACTACACATTACCGGTGTCCAACATCAAGCGAATTTAAGAAACCAACCACCTTAGGCGAAGATTCATCGCGCTTGGGAACGCATGAAGGCGAGGGCGTCATTGATACCGCGTTGCCGGTTCCTTCCTGACAGCGGTGCCGCGCATGAGACAATGGCATACCAACGAGATAAGCGAATAACCAATTCGACAATTCGCATCCGACCGTGGCCACGGTACACGACCACCTTGCTTGTCGAGACGCTTCCGCTGCAAGGCAACCTTTCCCCGTCCTTGGAAACCGGCAACGCAGACTGACAGATCTCGCAGCAATCTGGTTGCTCTCCGACTTGAGCACGGAACGACAAGAGGAACCTCGACGTGCAAGCTGCTTCGGATTAATTATTGCCTCTACGTCGCACTTATGTGCCCATAGTGCAAGTCGGCGACCGACGGAGGATCATCTCTGAAGTTCCGGTCTCTTTCCTGTATCGAGTTGATCCAATCCGTCGTTCTGCCGCATCGCGAAGCCAGAGGTCCAAAGCAGACATCGGTCAGAATTCAAATCTCTCTTTCACCGCAGACGGAAGTCTCGTGAACGATAAGCTAGCGGAAGCGCATCTGAGCGGCCCGGCTAACTAACTGTATATTGACTTGTCGAGACGATTCCGACTAATGTTTGGGGGCATTCCGCTCGCTTAGCTCTGGTCTCGCGGAACGGTCTCGCGGGAGAGGTGCAGCAACTGTGCAGCAGGAACAAGTGAAAAGGCGAGAAGAAGTGCTCGAAACCCGTGAAATGGATGGGAACCGACGCAGCCTTAGCTCACGCAGAAAACGCCTCGTCTTCACACACACACACACACACACACACACACACACACACACACGCATAATCAACAGGCTGGTCAACGCATAATTCCAATTTGGACGACAATTTGGGGCGTCCCAGGAGCAAGGATTTGCGTAGCTATTTCGGGTTTGCCCGAATTTTGAATTTCATCACCCTCGTTGACCTGCAACTTTTGTTCGCACACCATGCCGCGGCGCTGATATCTCGTACATTGCGTAGCAGGACAAGCTCCAGAATGCAACGGCGTTGCCGGTCTCGCATCAAACCGGAGTTGGGCCTGGATGAGCCCAGCCGAAGTCTTTTCGAACGAAGCGTCGCACTGCCCGAGCATGTCTCAAGTGACGATATCATAATGGTCCGGATGCAGTGCCTGCAAATGCGCGACAGTACGTGTAACGAGTTTGACTGGGAACCGTAATCGACGTAGAGCCAATCGCATTCTAATGTGGGAAAAGCAGACAGGGGGCTCCGACTTGGATCTTGGACAGTGCATTGCATTGCAGAGGCAGTCGAACGTATCTGACGACGCAGCAGTCCAAGCCACAGCTCAACTGCCCGAATTGTCGTCACCCGCAGCAGCTATCTCTCACTGTGAATTCGATAGACTGACACAACCACCTGTTTCTCCACTTCTGTGATTCCTTTCTGAACACGAGAAGCTGGCGGCTTGAAATCATTCAGTCCAATCAAGTCATGATCTTCAAGTGAATGCAATCTTTGATTCACACGGTCTAGGTGAGACTGCCTCATACAACCGTGGAGAATAGTTTTGATCGGTGAGAGTCGTGCCGTTCGAAAGTGTACACGTAAGCTGTTGATGAAGCATCGAGGTAGTCGAATAAGGCTGTGTTCGGCAACCTTGAACCATACGATGCAAATTGATCTTTCGTCGCAAATTCGTGTCGGCCCCACCAATTCACAGCACAATGCATTTGCCTCTGAATTCATTTTATCATACTTGCACTGTCGGCAATTGGCAGCGGATTCTTATCGTGTTCATGGCCTCAAATTGGAACCTGTCAGTGCAATGTCATCGATCAAGTGAACTGCATGCTGTCCGTGCACGGAGTATGGCCCTTGCGTGACGCGGATGACAGATGTGGACGAGCATCAGAAGAAGGGCTCGACGACTTGGAGCAAATCTTCCCATCGATTTGCCTGCTGTCGTGTGGGCGTCGACGTGTGTCACTGTCCGTGCGAACAACAAGCGATGCGTGCTCCGACAGGAAATGAAAACCAAATTCTGGGTACGATTTCGACACGACTGCACCCAAAGGATAAAGCAGACGGAGGTGAGCGGCGGACGGGATGGGGGCGTGACACCTGTTCCCAAGTCAAAGACTCGTTTTCGCCGTGCTGCAAAGCCTCTCTCCAGCGCCTTGGAACCGTTATAGTCAAAAGTCCTACCGAATGTACAAGTTCACATGAAGGCGACCCTGCAGTTCCAGAAATTCTGCACCTTCTGCTGCACCTGCACCTGACCTGCACCTGCACGACCAAGTCCTAATTCTTAATCAGTTTTAAATTCGTTTCTCCTTTTGTGTGCCTTTAGGCTAGGTTTGTGGCTCATTTATTTGTTTTTGGTGAGCACATCTGCACCGTCTGCTGCTTGCCCTGCTTGCTGCAAGTGCACCTGCATGGCGTTCTCGAGTCGACGTCTCGGATGTGATTGTTCGGATTCTGAACGGGCGCTGGCCTCCATCCGCATGTTGATCTGTCGCTCGTGTTGGCTGGCGCTGAATCCCACTCTCGCTACCGACGACAATGGAGGTCCGCCTTTCTTCGCTTTTTTGTTGTCATTCCTCTCGATTGATTCCGCTGCCAGATGAGCAACACGCTCTTCCTTTTCTTCGTTTCGCTCGCTTCCACTATAATTATTTAATTTTGTTCCTGTCGTCTCCAAGTGTGCTCGTCCGCTGCTGTCGATCCAAGCCTCATTCTCGAGCTCAGCTTTTCGCAGACCCAAATATCGTTCTTTTCCTGGCTTAAGCCACCGAGTCGCATCGTCTTTGACTGCTGCTGCTACAGTTGCTGCTCGTTGACATTTTGCACGGGCTGAACCACCAACAACCAGGCTTTCTTCACCTTCTTCCTTTCTTGTGCCGTGGTCCCTTAATTGTTCTTATCCACACTCTCGTTCCAGGCCGTCACTGTCACTCTACCTCTCCGCCTGTCCGAAGACTGTACACTTACTTGGGTCCTGCAGAAGCCTGTCCGAACGCGACCCTCGTTTTCGGGACGTTTGACTCTCTCAGAGAGTCGCTCTCCGACTTTTCGTCCCCTTTCTTCCCCTCCATCACCCACCTCTCTTCCTTCTCACGGCACTGCAATTCGTCGACCTTCATCTCACTGTTTGGCCTTTCATCTGCATCATCATCGCCTTTCGACTCCTCAACGCTAGACCAGCACCAACACGAGCGTCAGCGACGACTTCTGCTCTCAGACCACCTCTGGACCTTTGCTGAATTGGCCCGCGTTTGAATTTTTCGTCAAACATCATCGACCAGCCTCATATCTCTCTGTACAATTGTAACATCATCTCGCCAATCTGCACTTGCTTCGACTATCATCCCGTCCGAACGTACGACTCTTGTATTTGCATGCACACTTGAATCAGTCCTCAGCATTCAAAGCTTATCCGTCCATTGCAGTCTTACTGCCATCCTTTCGATAGACGAAGATCATAACCCTCAAGCACGGCAACATCATCATCACCAGCATCAACATTTTAACCGACATCGATCCTTACACTCTGTCGCAATCAGTCTTCCAAGCCAGCTCAACACATAGCTGTCATTGAAGAACAGCACGCTCAGCATCCTTTCACAGAAACCATCGCTTCCTACATGAGCATGCATTTATAACACAGGCCGACGGCATCAGCTTCCATCCGCCTCAGCCCGCTTCACTTTGCGCTTCCAACAAAAGCGGTAAAGTCATCCGGCTTATCTCGAGCACCTTGATTGCATACGAGGTATCCCCGCAACCCCGTCGCAGGTCATTATGAGTTCTGCCGACAGTCGCATCGCTTCTCTTGCGCCACAACACAGCAGTACCATGCCCAAAACGGACGACAGCAGCTCCAGCACAACGCCTGCAGGCGCCGCGGAGAACAGCGTAGCCTACCAATATGTGGCTGTACAGCAGATGACCACATGTCGCGATCACATCGAATACCAACTTACGGTTCGAGAACAACCGAAACAGTCGAGAATGTGCGGTGTCGGAGAAAAGGCGGACCGCAGGCCCATCGACCCAGCGCCGATTGTACAACTTCGCATCATCACCCACGATCGGCCCATCCGTCAAAGCGATACCATCGAAAGTGCCTCCGTAGCGCCCCCTGTGGAGAGGCGGCCAGGGCATGGGCCCAAAGTTCCCACGACACCGGGTGTCCGCCGAGGTTTGCCTGTCAGCACGGCTCTAGGCGATGGCTGGGAGGATAAAGCTTGGTATCTCGAGAATCCGTACTTCTTCATGTACGCCATGCTCTGCAATGCCGAAACGGACGAGGAGCTTCACCTACTCAACGATGGAAAGACAAGATACACGAGCGGCTCCTGCGTATCATGTCTCTATCACCTCAAGGATATCGATGGCTCGCATCAAGGCTTCTTCGTTTTCCCAGATCTCAGCATTCGTGTCGAAGGCCGATACCGCCTCAAGCTCTGTCTCTTCGAAACCATCGGCCATTCTGTACACCATTGCAAATCGATCTATTCCGATCCCTTCCACGTCTATACTGCGAAGCGCTTTCCAGGCATGGAGGAGTCAACCAAGCTGTCCAAATCGTTTGCAGAGCAAGGCCTCAAGGTTCGCGTCCGCAAGCATCCACGATCTAGACGCAGAAGTGCCAAGCGTACCAAGGATGAGAGCGATGCATCGGATGAGCCGCCGCAAGCCCGAGACCGCAGCCCTAAGCGCGCAAGAGCTTCCGACGTGATGCCTTCGTCGGGACTTCCGATTCCACAACCACTCACAGCTGCTTCACAGTCAGCCGATGCACGCTATGAACGGGCTGAGTATCCTCGTGAGCCGTTTGCTGTTCCATCGCCGCAGGATTTGAAAGGACTACCGCATGGTCGCTTCCCTGACCGCTCACCCTACGATGAGGAGGAGGCATATCGCATGCGCGATGCTCGCAGCAGAGATCTGGGCTTTGATCTGGGCCTATACGCTCGTCACACTAGAGATGACAGGATGCCTAAGCATCCACTGCCACCGCGCAACATGGCTGATCCACGCTACGTAGACGACTACTCACCGCGCCATCGTCATGCGGCACCGCATCCAGGTATGCCAAGCAGAGGTCCTTACGACTATCCAGAATACGGCAGACCAGGCTATCCGCCTCGCGATGAGCAATCACGACCCTTGCCACCGCCCTCAGCAACGCCGCCTCACTCCTTGCATCCTGCCCATCGCCATCCCGACTCCTCAGCAGGACCACCGCCGAGCCGCAACTGGGTCGACCCTCCTCCGCCTCCACCTATGCTGTTGCGACGTCCTCGCGTTCAGCAATCGCGGCCATATGGACCTCCAGACGCAGTGCATCCTGAACAGGCTCGACCTTACGACGACTATGGCCCTCCCCAAAGACGGGGTGATCCTCGTTATGCCTCTCATTACGATCAACGCGACTATCCACCCCTGCCCGGCAGACCTTCTCCAACACCACCGCCTCAGGGTGGTTTAGAGTATGGTCCTCGAGGCGGCACGCTCGCTCCTCCTCCTGGTGCGAACCCGCAGTGGCGGTCGGGTCCACCCAGTCCACACAGACCATCGGAGTATCCGACAGAGCGAGAGTACGCCATGCGCAGGTCACCACCTCCTGCAGGCCGGGGCATTGCAACACCTCCCACCGCATTTGTCGGCGAAACCAGCCCATACGCACGACGTGGCTATGCAGCTGCTGCCGGATACGAACCTGAACCGGGCGCACGTGGCTACGGCCCCAATGGCGGAAGAGATCCATACATGCGAGGAAGTGGTGGCGAAGATGGTCCAATGAGACCAAGCGACTACGCACCACCTCCTCCCCCTTCGGCTTCGGAAAGGGACAGATACAGCCACGGCCGACCGATGCTTCCACCCCTCGCTGCTTCCCCATCAGCACCCGTGAAGCGCGAGAGAGAACCACCAATGGGCCTAGGCCTCTCAGCCACAAACCCCGCCAGTCGCGATCGAGACCAACAAGGACCCTATCGTAGCGCTGAACCCAACTATGGCGGAAACGAGAGGTACTTACCCCCACCTCCACCACCATCATCACAAACTTACTTGGCGGACGAAAGAGATAGGGAATGGGAGAGGGAGCGTATGGCGATGCGTGGAGTCCCACGTCCTGCGGCTGGTGGACGACCGACTTATTGATGTTGTCGAGCAAAACACATTGCGTCCTATAGATACGCACCTTATGCAATTGCAACTCTGCTTTGTTGCTATACAGACCTTTTTGTGTGAAGAGAAGTGTGAGAGCATATACTTCTCTGAGCGAACGTGAGAAGGAGGAGGGAGGTGATGATGGAAGAAAGAAGGGAATATCGCAAAAGGGAAAAGAATCAAGCGACACACGCGTACACACTTTGCGATTCACAAGGAAAGAACTGTCATTGCGGAGAACCTATCGACGCTGGGGAAGACCCTGACACTGCTGCTGTGGGCTGAATCTTCTGATAAGCCGCTTCTTTCTCTTGATTGATCTGATGGTCAAGTAGGCGCTGACGCTTCTTCTCGGCCTGACGCGCTTCGTCGCGCTCCACTCCTCTGTACATAACTTCGCGTTCTCTTTCCTGCATGTAATGGACGCCCCATACCGTCAGGCCCGAGACGAGGACGGACGCCGCTAATGTGAGCTTTGCTGATCGAGACATGGCGTTTGGGCGTGTGACGTGAAAAGAAAACCCCGTGCTCAGGAAAAGTGACTGAAAGCGGTCGGCAGCAGAGAACGGCGAGGTTGAGAAAGAAAAGTGTATCACAAGGAAGAGGAAACTCCGTGCTCGAAAGGAAGTGCTTGAAAGCAGTCGGCAGGAGGCAGGGAAGGTCGACAAGCTTGAGATTGAAAGTTCAGAAGCGCTTGCAAGAGCGCTTGTACCACCGCACCGGACGGAGTTTTGACAAGTGTCCAAGTCGCGTAGCCTCGGATGAGCTCGTGTGGGTGCGGAGCGGAAAACGAGGAGGAGGGGAGCTCGGAATTGAGCAGGTGGCTTGCTTGAGCTTGGCGGGTGGGCGGGGCAGTAAACCAATGCGAGTGTGCTCCTGCAGCGAGTGTCTTGGGCGCACTTGAAGCTCGTGGACCGTGGAGCGCAAAGACTGGGTGCTCGAATGCAGTTTGTATTGGCTTCGGAGTGTATAGAGTTGTGGTAGTCTAAGGATAGGGAGGAATAGACGTGTATGTAGAGTGCTTGTAGTGATGGATCAAAAGGAAAGAGGAGCACTTCGGAAGTCGGCTACAAAAAAAGTGTTACTTTTGGCTAATCAATCGCGAGTTCCGATCACGAATTTCAAGTCTCATTCAAATCGTGCAGCTGCAGGGAGCACTACGCCAGTTGCAATTGTTGGCGTGGTGTTGCTGAGAAAATTGAATTTGTCGCGTAAAGTGGAGTGTCTCCGAGTCCCGTGTGTATTTCGTGGCTGCAAGTTGGACAGGCAGACTGCATAAGATAGAACTTGAACTCCAGATTTCATCGCAACCAAAAGCTGGATAGCATACATCCACCATACTACGACGATCCTCTTACATCAAGCAATCAATTTCGCAAGATCAACATCACCGCTGCTGCATCTGCAAGAGCACGCTCTCAAATCGATTCGCAACCAGGTTTCCGCACACGAATACGAGCCCGAGTAGCGCTTGCGTCGCACTACAATTATCACAGCCATGTCGTCGGCACAGGCGAAAGCAGGAAGCCCCAATGACTTCCTCAAGAGCGTCATTGGAAAGAGCGTCAACGTCCGCCTCAACTCCGGTATCGATTACCAAGGCGTGCTCTCATGCCTCGATGGCTACATGAACATCGCTCTCGAACAGACTGTGGAATACGTGGACGGTGTCAAGAAGAACTCGTACGGTGACGCTTTCATTCGAGGCAACAATGGTAAGTTACAGCTTCAAATGCTGTTCTTGTAATCAATTCAATCTGTCTTGTATGCTCACTGCGTTTCTGGATCTCTTTCTTTCCTTCTCGCCCCTGCTCTCTCTCTCTCTCTCTCTGCTGAACGCAACACGCGTCCGAATCGCCCTCCTCCTCCTCGCCCTCCCTCCGCCCTCGCGATTGACTTGGCTTGCAAACCTGGACATCCTCGAAACGACCCCTGACCGGATCGCGAACCGCAATGTACGCTCTTCACTGAAACCTGTCCTTTCCCGAACACCGCCCATCCTCGCCACTCCGACACATGCTCCCACATCGGCTACCTCCGCTCACCGCATGCTCGACCTAATCGCAATCATCCGACTGCACCGCAAACACAGTCATGTACATCACAGCGCTAGAAAAGTAAATGTAACTCATTATACCGTCTTCTACTTTTGGTTTGTGTTTTGCTTAAGCACTTTACGCGACGCCTCTTCGTTGCGTGCCTCGCGTGTGAAACTTGCTCCCTTTCGTCGCCCGCTCTTGCATCGCATCGCATTGCATCGCCAAGCCCCGTCCGCCGCCACCACCACCTCTTGTAGCATCGCCCGTGATTGTATATACTCGCTCTGTGTAACGGATCCTTAATTTTGTCGACTATTGCTGGTGTGACTGCCTCTTCGTCTGTGAGCACGAAAAAACTACGTTCTTGATCTCGTCTTCGTCTTGGTGTGTGATGCTAGTGATTCTCCGTGCCCTCCTTTGAGCTTGGTTTTCTTGAGTGTCCTTCGAGTCTATCTGTTTGAGCATGTCGTGGAAAAGCGAGACCGCGTGAGCTTGAGTGCCCTTTCGTGCTGTATGACGGCTAAGCGTCGCTATACCTCCTCATGTAACGATGCTATAGACGTTCCTGTAGAATGTGCAAACTACATATACCCCGCAATCTCAAGCCGTTGATCAATGCTGTCTGCATCTCATTCTTCTCCATCGTCACAAGCCCCACCCCCGCACACATACACATACACATACACACACACACACACACACACACACACACACACACACACACACACACACACACA